>CM033727.1:5326775-5600811 GCA_019671005.1 Hibiscus mutabilis | reverse complement strand
CCATTGGCAAGCCGCCTAAGGCAAATTGAAGATCGGCAACTAATGTTAATGCGGTACATGAAGGAGCACAACAATGCCATCACACAAGTCATCCTAGAAAAGTACCCGGACAATCGCGTGCTGTTCCCAATCTTTCCCGCCGAGATCCTTGCCCCGGCAACCAATGAATCAGTCGCCACGACAACCTACATCGATGCACGCACAAGCTGATGCCATGGCAACCAACCCTGAAGATGCCACAGCAACCAAAGCTCAAGACATCCCGGCAACCACTGCAAAAGCCAAAGGTAAAGCACCTATGCCCGAATCAACTCCTACGGAATCATTTTCTGATTTTTCAGATTCGGACGAGTCCTCCATTGAACCAACAAAGACCACACCAATTGAATCCTCCAAGCGAAAAGCCATTAACATTGATGAAGAGGACGATGAGGACAACCCCGTACGAGGATCGATTCCACCACCGGCAACAAGAAAACAACCATCGCGTTCAAGCAAGAGAATCAAGACACCGACAAGAAGGAAACTAATCATCTACGATGACGAACTCTTGGAGTAAGTCCTCGTATGCATTTTTATTTTTATTTTTCGTTATTTTTATGCATGCATTGAGGACAATGCCTCACTCGAGTTTGGGGGGGATTGTTATTAGTAGTTACCATGTTTAGTTACATTCATCTTAAGTATTACATTTAGGATACATAAATTGCTTGCCATGCCTTTAATTGGAACAAGAATTGCTTAGATTTGATGAATATTCGATGATGACTTTGCCAATGCACTTAATTGATAGAATTTTTATTCTAGGATAACCATGGAAAAACTTAGAATTTTACTATGATGCTAAATTTGATAAAACACTGTTGTGGTTTGATTGATTTAAGGAATTCTAGTGAACTTAGGTTGATAATTAACAAATTGGGGGATTAGAATAAAAATTGGATGAATGCTAGAGGTGCCCGAAATTGGCTCTAGCATGTGGTAAAAAAATTGATCACTAGAGGTGGCCGAAACTGGCTCTAGGATGTGTTAAAAAAATTTTAACTAGCGGTGCCCGAAACCGGCTCTAGTCGATTAAATTAACTTAAGAAAACTAAAAACAAAACACTAGAGGTGCCCAAAACTGGCTCTAGTTAAAACATGTTAAAAAGAATCCAATAAAGTAATTTGAAAGCCTATTGTTTGCATAGGATCCGAAAAATCAATTTGCACACAACTCCGCACACACTCACAAGCATTATAGTTTGATTCCGAGTAACTCCTAAGTTTTCCGAAAAATAAAAAGCCAATCATACTTTGTGCCCTAGTTCAGAGAATTGAAATCAAGTTCAAAGCTAAGTTTGTGAAAATTGAAGTCTTGGCAGGTAATTATGAGTTTGCATTGCTTGAGGACAAGCAATAGTTCGAGTTTGGGGGTGTGGTAAGTGTTCAAAAGTACTATTTTTCTTACCCTTTTTACTCATATTATTGTTAGACTTAGGCTCATATTAGTTGCATAATTAGCTATTCATGCATTAATCTATGTTTCCTTCAATCGTTGAGCTTGATTACATAACTTGGTAGTTTTTGTGGAAAAGATGCTGCTTTGGTGTGCATTGTGTGTGTATGTGCAGGATCACTTGCCAAAGCAATGCCGAGCTAGTTGCCAGGGCAATGCATGAAGGAGACGCCGAGCTAGTTGCCAGGGCAATGCATGAAGGAGATGCCGAGCCAGTTGCCATGGCAATTGTCGACAAGAGCAAAGGTGATATGGTAGTCGAAATTGATGACTAGACAAGCCCAAGATGACGTGGAGCAAAGCCCAAACCTAAAGGAATTTGATTTCCATGAGCAGAGATTAAAGAAGAATTAAATTCCAAGAAGATAGGAGAAGTTCTAGTAGGAATACAATTATAATAAAGAATTATATTCTTTAAAGATAATTTAATTCCAACTCAAACTCCTCCTCAAAGAAGGACTTTGGCCTAGCCCTATAAATAGTAAGGAGATTTCGACAAGTCCAGAGGGAGAGCAAGAGGGAATTTTCATCCTTTTCTTTCTTGTTGATTGGGTTCATGCTAGGGATTATTTATCTTGTGTTTCTTTGGAACCTAGCCATGAACTAAATCTATTTGGCTATAGTTATTGTGTTTTGTGGTTGTGAGAAACTATTGGTTTTTGTTTAGGTAATAAGAGTTTGCACTTTTCTATTTCAAGGTTTATTCATTCTTGGTTCTTATTCTTGTTTGCGAGTGAATTGGGAGAGGATCTCGTGATTTCATCTATTTATCTAATATCGGGAGAGTTAGATTCAAGAAAGCGAATGAATATGATCTTTATTCAATCAATGATGGTGAAGATTAATCCGGCTTAGGAATAAGTTAAGGATTTCAGCGGCTAAGAGGAGCGCAAGATTGGTTGTTGTTCACCCTTGATTCACTTGAGGATGTATTATCAAGGCATGCACAAGTAGCTAGAGTTTCGACTTAGGGATAAGAAGAAACCATTGAAGAACGCTCTGCCGAACCTTGAAGATTGCTGCCCGACGCCCAAGTAGTTGCCCAACTAGTTGCCCGAGGCAACCATCGATTAGTTGCCAAGGCAACCCCGTTGTGCAAGTTGCCACGAGAAGCTGAGTTGCCGATGCACTCTTTTACCAAGGCGATCAATCGGCTATCACACCTCACCTCATGATAACCTGGCCTATCTCTCTCTCATTTGAATTCATCTTTTCTTTTACTTTATTGCTTTCTAGATTAGTCATTAGTTAAACTCCTATAATCCTTTACTTGTGTTTTTACTTTTTGCAAGAGTCTAGATTCTTGAAGTCAAAGAATAAGGTGATAAGGTAGTCGAAATTGATGACTAGACAAGCCCAAGATGATGTGGAGCAAAGCTAAATACCAAAGGAGTTTGATTTCCATGAAGAGGTTAAAGAAGAATTAAATTCCAAGAAGATAGGAGAAGTTCTAGAAGGAATATAATTATAATAAAGAATTATATTCTTTAAAGATAATTTAATTCCAACTTAACTTCCTCCTCAAAGGAGGACTTTGACCTAGCCCTATAAATAGATCACAAGCCGTCAACTCCAAGGGAGAGAGAAAAGAGAATTTTCTACAACATCAAGGCAATGAGGATTTTTCTTTCTTGTTCAATTAGGTTCATGCTAGGGATTCTTTATCTTGTGTTTCTTTGGAACCTAACCATGAACTAAATCTATTTGGCTAAGGTTATTGTGTCTTGTGGTTGTGAGAAACTATTGGATTTTGTTTAGGTAATAAGAGTTTGCACTTTTCTATTCAAGGTTTATTCATTCTTGGTTCTTATTCTTGTTTGCGAGTGAATTGGGAGAGGATCTCGTAACTTCATCTATTTATCTAATATCGGGAGAGTTAGATTCAAGAAATGAATGAATATGATCTTTATTCAATCTATTGATGGTGAAGATTAATCCGGCTTAGGAATAAGTTAAGGATTTCAACGGCTAAGAAGAGCGCAAGATTGATTGTTGTTCACGCTTGATTCACGCAGGGTGTATTATCAAGGCATGCACAAGTAGCTAGAATTTCGACTTAGGGATAAGAAGAAACCATTGAATGAATATGATCATTATTCAATCTATTGATGGTGAAGATTAATCCGGCTTAGGAATAAGTTAAGGATTTCAACGGCTAAGAGGAACGCAAGATTGGTTGTTGTTCACCCTTGATTCACACAGGGATGTATTATCAATGCATGCGCAAATAGCTAGAGTTTTGACTTAGGGATAAGAAGAAACCATTGAAGAACGCTCTGCCGAACCTTGAAGGTTGCTGCCCAGTCGCCCAAGTAGTTGCCCAACTAGTCACCCAGGCAACCCCGTTGTGCAAGTTGCCACGGTAACTGAGTTGCCCTTGTATTCTTTTACCAAGACGATCCAATTGGCTATCACACCTCAACTCACGATAACCTGGCCTATCTCTCTTATTTGATCTCATCTATTCTTTTACTTTATTGCTTTCTTGTTTAGTTATTAGTTAAACTCCAATAATCTTCTATTTGTGTTTTTACTTTTACGAGTGCAAGAGATTAGATTCTTGAAGTGGCACCAATCCCTGTGGAGACGATATCTTTTATACTATAACTTGCGACGTGTATACTTGCACAATTGCGTAGCACTTATTACACGCAACAAGTTTTTGGCGCCATTGCCGGGGATTGGCAATAGCGACTTTGTCTTTATTTTCTTACACTTTCTTTTTACTTTTCTTGTTTAAGATTCAAAGGGCTAACAAACTTTGGTTTTGCATTAGTATATGACCAGGGCGAGACCGATTACACCAGAATATCCATTTGATCCAGAAATCGAACGAACCTTACAAAGACTTAGACGAAGGTTAAGAGTAACAATGGCTAATCAAGAATGCAATATAAATCAAGATGTTCCAGTAGGAGGAGGAGTGATTCTTGCACGAAACAGAACTATCCGAGACTATCTTGAAAAAGATCTTGATGGACTTAATCCGAGAGTTGTCGCACTGAAATTGAAGCAGACCACTTTGAGTTGAAACCGGTGATGTTTAATATGATCAACACAATAGGTCAATTTGGCGGCTCAGCAACTGAAGACGCACGGCAACATCTGAAATCTTTCCTTGAGATTTGCAACTCGTTCAAAATACACGGAGTCACCCCCGATGTCTTACGATTAAGATTATTCCCCTATTCACTAAGGGATAGGGCGAAAGCATGGTTGAATAGCATTCCTGCCGGATCCATAGCATCTTGGACTGATCTTTGTCATGATTTTCTTGCTAGATTTAATCCTACAAATTTGGTGATAAGCCAGAACGACATTATTTCTTTTTCGCGCAGCGGATGATGAATCCATGTATGAAGCTTGGGAGCGATATAGAGAACTTCTACACAAATGCCCTTTACACGGATTCTCGGTGTGGACTCAAGTAACAATGTTTTACAACGCCGTGAATACACCAACAAGGATGATGCTAGATGCCTCGGCAAACGGCATACTCCTAGTTAAACCGCCGGAGGAAGCAATGAAAATTCTGAACAGGCTTGCCAAGAATGACTATCAATTCCCCTCTACTAGAAGAGGAGGAGTTAGACGCCAAGCCACAATACATGAACTAGGATCATCAGACTCAATTTCGGCACAATTGGCCACTTTAACCAAGATGGTCCAGAACATGCAGAAACCAAAGAACACACATGAGGTTAAGGTAATGGATTCATTTTGTGAGTTATGTGGTGGTAACCATGATTCTTCTGAATGTATGCAGAATCTGGAATCCAGCTTCTATGTGGGGAATTACAATAAGAACAACAATGTGATGTCCAATACATACAATCCAGCTTGGAAGAAGCACCCAAATTTTTCATGGAGTAATCCCAACAATGCTCTAAACCAGAACAATCAGAATGCACAAGCATCGGGATTCCAGCAGAATATGCCACGGCAACAGTTGCCACAGCAACAATCGATAACATCTAATTCTTTGGAAAATTCTCTAAATGCTTTTATGATGAGAAATAAATCTTATATGGCTGAGAATAGTAACTTCATAAAAAGAACTGATGCTTTTATTAACAGGACCGAGATAAGATTACAAAACCAAGAGGCGGCAATCAAATCATTGGAAAATCAAGTTGGACAATTTGCTCAAAACCTGAATACTAGACCGCAAGGAGGTTTACCTAGAGATACTGAAGTCGCAAGAAGAACTGGCCATGAGCAATGTAAGGCGATCACCACTAGAAGTGGCCAACAACTTAAAGAGGCTCAAGCCCGCTCATCAAACAAAACTCTACAAAAAGATCAAGATGAACCTAGCGGCAAAGCCTCAGATGCTGAACCAGGAATTACCATGGCAACCGGCAATAAGCATGCCTCGGCAACCGACGATAAGGATATCTTGGCAACTTGTGATAAGCATGCCTCGGCAACCCCAATTGATGATGCCTTGGCAACTCCAGTTGTTCCAGCAAGACCATCAATCAGATTCCAGGCCAATTAAAGGATCGAAGATATCTGAATTCCACCACCATTCCCACAAAGGTTGAAGCGACAAAAGCAAGAATATCAATTCAAGAAGTTTATTGATATCCTAAAGCAAGTCCACATCAACCTGCCATTGGTGGAAGCAATTGAACAAATGTCGAACTATGCCAAGTTCCTTAAAGACATTGTGTCCAAGAGAACAAGGCTATGAGAGTTTGAAATAGTTGCCGCAACAGAGGGATGCATGGCCATGTTGCACAATCGTATGCCACCCAAGTTGAAGGATCCCGGAAGTTTCACAATACCCTGTTCCATTGGAAACCACTATGTCGAGAAAGCATTATGCGACCTTGGGGCTAGCATAAACTTGATGCCTAAATCGGTTTTCCAGAAACTAGGAATCAAGAAGGCAAGGCCTACAACAGTTATGCTACAGCTAGCCGACAGATCCTATATGCATCCAGAGGGAAAAATCGAAGACATACTGGTAAAAGTTGATAAATTTATTTTTCCCGCTGACTTTATTATTTTGGATTGTGAAGCAGATGAGCATGCACCTATCATTCCGGGGAGACCATTCCTAGCAACATGGAGAACCTTGATCGATGTTGAAAAGGGAGAACTGACAATGAGGGTGAATGATCAGCAAGTTAAACTAAATGTGTTCCAAACACTAAGGTATGCCGATGATCTAGAAGAATGCCAACTTCTTCATGCCACGATAGAGTTTAACTTCGACGAGGAATTTAGTTGCCTCGGCAACTACATTGCCGATCAAGAGGAACCTGAGGAGTATGAAGAACCGATCGATGAGAAACAACAAGAAGAGGCAAATTGGCTAGTCAATCGACCAGGTACATACTTTGAACCACTGGATTACTCAGGTAAGGAAGGTAAGCTCGAAAAGCCCTCTATTGAACAACCACCGATTCTTGAGTTGAAACAGTTGCCAGAGCAACTAAAATATGTATACTTAGGAATCGATAATACATTGCCTGTAATTATTTCTTCTAAGTTACAGCCTGAGCAGGAAAAGAAGCTGATCAAAATGTTGTGCTACACAAGAAGGCAATAGGGTGGACAATTGCCGACTTAAAGGGAATTAGCCCGACAGTGTGCATGCACAAGATTTTGTTGGAAGATGATCACAAACCTTCTATTGAGGCCTAGAGGAGACTGAATCATGCCATAAAAGGGATTGTAATGAAAGAAATCATCAAGTGGCTTGACGTCGGCATTATATACCCTATCTCTGATAGTACATGGGTAAGTCCAGTACAATGTGTACCGAAAAAAGGAGGTATAACGATGGTAAGTAATGAAAACAATGAACTCTTTTCAACCAGGACTGTGACCGGTTGGAGGGTTTGTATGGATTATCGAAAGCTAAACAAAGCCATTAGGAAAGATCACTTCCCATTACCCTTTATTGATCAAATGCTTGACCATCTTGCAGGTAAACCCTTTTATTGTTTTCTTGATGGTTATTCAGGTTACAATCAAATTTCCATAGCACCAGAAGATCAAGAAAAGACAACCTTCACATGCCCATACGATACTTATGCTTTCCGAATGATATTATTCGGATTGTGTAACGCCCCGACAACCTTCCAAAGATGCATGATGGCACTCTTTTCAGACATGGTCGAAGACTTCCTTGAGATCTTCATGGATGATTTTTTCTGTTTTTGGTAATGACTTCGACAGCAGCCTCGACAATTTAGAGAATGTGTTGACAAGATGTGAAGAAACTGATTTAGTCCTCAATTGGGAGAAGTGCCATTATATGGTAGATGAAGGAATAGTGCTCGGCCACAAGATTTCATCCAAAGGAATTGAAGTAGACAAAGCCAAGGTGGACGTGATCGAGAGATTACCCCCACCAAGTTCGGTTAAAGGAATTTGAAGCTTTCTTGGACATGCAGGTTTTTACAGGAGGTTCATTCATAATTTTTCTAAAATCACTAAACCTTTGTGCAATTTGCTTGAACAAGATAAAGTCTTTGATTTTGATGATTCTTGCGCCCAAGCATTCGAAACCCTAAAGGAAAAGCTTGCCTCAGCACCCATTGTCGTTCCACTAGATTGGACGCTACCTTTTGAGCTCATGTGTGATGCAAGTGATTTTGCGGTAGGAGCAGTCCTAGGCCAACGCACAGGTAAGACCTTCCATGTGATATACTACGCTAGTAAAACTCTTAACAGTGCTCAAATGAATTATACAAAAACGGAGAAAGAGTTACTAGCTGTAGTTTTCGCATTTGACAAGTTCTAATGCTATTTGATTTGTACAAAGGTAATTGTTCATAAGGACCATTCGACAATCAAATATCTATTTGCTAAAAAGGATGCCAAACCTCGTTTGATTCGTTGGATATTACTTTTACAAGAATTTGATATTAAAATTAAAGAGAAGAAAGGAACATAAAATCAAGTGGCCGATCACTTATCACGTTTAGAATGCAATAGGGAGGAGGACGCGAATCTAGAGATATGCGATGCATTCCCGGATGAGCAACTTTTAGTTGCCTCGGCAACCATGGATGTGCACGCCTCGGTAGCCCTTGACGCGCATGCCTCGACAACTCTAAACGTCGTAGCAGCCCATTACGCACACTCCTCAGCAATTTTGGGAGCAGTCACCACGGTAGCACATGCCTCGGCAATACCCTGGTACGCGGATTTAGTTAATTTCCTTGTTTGTGGTATTTTACCTTATGGTCTTACTCACCAAGGGAAGAAGTAGTTCTGACATGATGCTAAGCATTACTTTTGGGATGAGCCTATTTTGTTTAAACAATGTGCAGATCAGGTTATACGCCGATGTGTCCCTGAAGAGGAGCAGCAGAATGTACTCCGGCAATGCCATTCTTCTCCTTATGGAGGACATTTTGGAGGAACTCATACCGCGGCCAAAGTGTTGCAATCTGGTTTGTATTGGCCAACATTGTACAAAGATGCCCAATACTTTTACAAGCAATGTGATCGTTGCCAGAGGACGGGCAATATCTCTAGACGACATGAGATGCCACTCCAAAACATCATCGAGGTGGAATTATTCGATGTGTGGGGGATCGATTTTATGGGACCTTTCCCATCTTCATTCGGCAACCTCTACATTCTACTTGCCGTTGACTACGTGTATAAATGGGTTAAGGCAGCTGCAGTTCCTAGCAATGATTCCAAGACCGTGCAACGATTCTTGTAGAAAAATATATTTACACGGTTTGGGATGCCGAGAGCAATTATCAGTGGCGAATGCAAGCATTTTGACACAGACTTATTGCCAAGATGTTGCAACGCTTCGGCGTATCACACAAGATTTCCACGGCATATCACCCACAAACCAACGGGCAAGCAAAAATTTCCAACCGGGAATTGAAGGGTATACTCGAGAAAGTTGTAAATTCCTCTAGGAAGGATTGGTCATTAAGACTAGATGACGCACTTTGGGCATATCGCACTGCATTCAAAACACCCTTAGGTATGTCCACCTTCCGACTTGTCTATGGCAAAACATGCCATCTACTAGTGAAAATCGAACACAAGGCATATTGGGCAATCAAGACCGTGAATATGGATTGGGAAAGTGCTGGACAAAAGCGTTTGTTGGACCTCAACGAGATAGAAGAATTCCGTGCACTCACCTATAACAATGCACAAATCTACAAGGAGAAAACAAAGCAATGGCATGACAAGAAACTATTGCCGCGACAATTCACGCCAGGGCAACTAGTTCTCTTATTCAATTCTCGGCTAAAACTTTTCCCGGGAAAGCTGAAATCAAGATGGTCGGGACCACTCGAAGTTGTCAAACCATTCTTCCATGGTGCCGTGATAATCAAGTCCATCACTGACAAACATGAATTCAAAGTTAATGGACAAAGATTAAAGCACTCAATGGTGCCCATGTGAAACGTAACAAAGAAGTGGTCAACTTAGGAGATGCATGAGCATGCTCTCATTTCGATATTTTATTTTTATTTTTATTTTTATTATTTCAGATTATTTTTTTTATTATTTTTAATTTTCGAACTAATTATTTTTTTACTTTTATTTTTGATTATTGTTATATTTTTAGGATATATTTATTTATTTTTATCTTTTTAAGTTTAAGAATCCCTTTACACATCTTTATTTATTTTCTTTTATTAGTTTATCTTTAATTTTAATCCTTATTTGATTTGTCTTTGAATTGTAGGAAAAGAGTTCAAGATAAAGATGAATTTTGATCCAAGAAGGAAAACATCTTCAACAAGAAAATTAATGGGCTGAATCTAAGGCTTATATAAAGCCTCCAACTTACCCTTATTAAACCCCCTAGCCGTCACCCTTCCCCTAAACCGAAACCCCCTTTATTTTCTATCCAAAATTAATCTCACCCACCATATTTACTACCTATCTTTTCTATATAACCCATCACCCTTAACTTCCAAGAAACCTATTCCTACTTTTCATCTTGCAACTCTTTAGTTTCTTTTTTTTTCTTTTCTTTGTTTTTACAAAACTCACAACCAAGATCATCCATGGCATCCAAAATTAAGGACAAGGGTTCTCTTTTCTTCCCTTGCTTAATTTCCAATCTTTGCAAGGAGACGCATGTCCCAAGTGAGTCCACCGATGAAAAGGCCCTACCAAAGTCCGGTTGGAATCAAGCACAAATCCGATAATGCCGCGACTCGGCAAAATCCTCAAGGCCTCCAATTGCCTCGGCAACCCCTAATGCCTATGCACCTAATGCCCGGGCAACTCGGCCATCAACCCCGGGACACTTTGAAGCACTCTTGCAACCATTGGCGAGCCACCTTAGGCAAATTGAAGACCGTCAACTAATGTTCATGCGGTACAAGAAGGAGCACAACAATGCAATCACTCAAGTCATCCTAGAAAAGTACCCAGAAAGCCGCGTACTGTTCCCAATCTTTTCGGTCGAGATCCTTGCCACGGCAACCAATGAAGCAGTCACCATGGCAACCGCAACAGATAATGCCGCGACAACCTACACCGTGCCTGCCCAAGCAGATGCCACGACAACCAACCCTGAAGATGCCACGACAACCAAAGCTAAAGACATCACAGCAACCACTGCAAAAGCCAAAGGTAAAACACCTATGCCCGAATCAACTCGCACGGAATCATTGTCTGATTTTTCAGATTCGGACGAGTCCTCCATTGCACCAACAAAGACCGCACCAATTGAATCCTCCAAGTGAAAAGCCAATGACATTGATGAAGAGGACGATTAGGACAACCTCGTACGAGGATCGATTCCACCATCGACAACAAGGAAACAACCATTGCGTTCAAGGAAGAGAATCAAGACACCGACCAAAAGGAAATTAATCATCCACGACGACGAACTCTCGGAGTAAGTCCTCGTTTGCATTATATTTTTTTATATTTTGTTATTTTTATTTTTCTTTAATGAATGCATTGAGGACAATGCCTCACTCGAGTTTGGGGGGATTGTTATCAGTAGTTACCATGTTTAGTAGCATTCATCTTAAGTATTGCATTTAGGATACATAAATTGCTTGCCATGCCTTTAGTTGGAACAAGAATTGCCTAGATTTGATGAATATCCGATGATGACTTTGCAATGCACTTAATTGATAGAATTTTTATTCTAGGATAACCATGGAAAAACTTAGAATTTTACTATGATGCTAAATTTGATGAAACACTGTTGTGGTTTGATTGATTTAAGGAATTCTAGTGAACTTAGGTTGATAATTAAACAAATTGGGGGATTAGAATAAAAATTGGATAAATGCTAGAGGTGCCCGAAATTGGCTCTAGCATGTGCTAAAAAATGGATCGCTAGAGGTGCCCGAAACCGGCTCTAGTCGAATAAATTAATTAACTTAAGAAAACTAAAAACAAAACACTAGAGGTGCCCGAAACCGGCTCTAGTTAAAACATGTTAAAAAGAACCCAATGAAGTAATTTGAAAACCTCTTGTTTTGCATAGAATCTGAAAAATCAACTTGCACACAACTCCGCACGCACTCACAAGCATAATAGTTTGATTCCGAGTAACTCCTAAGTTTTTTGAAAAATGAAAAGCCAATCATACTTTGTGCCCCGGTTCTGAGAATTGAAATCAAGTTCATAGCTAAGTTTGTGAAAATTGAAGTCTTGGCAGGTAGTTATTAGTTTGCATTGCTTGAGGACAAGCAATAGTTCGAGTTTGGGGGTGTGATAAGTGTTCAAAAGTACTATTTTTCTTACCCTTTTTACTCATATTATTGTTCGACTTAGGCTCATATTAGTTACATAATTAGTCTTTCATGCATTAATCCATGTTTCCTTCCATCGTTGAGCTTGATTGCATAACTTGGTTGTTTTTGTAGGAAAAGATACTACTTTGAGTTGTTTTGTGTGTATGTGCAGGATCATTTGCCAAAGCAAGGCTAGAGCTAGTTGCCAGGGCAATGCATGAAGGAGATGCCGAGCTAGTTGCCAGGGCAATGCATAAAGGAGACGCTGAGCCAGTTGCCAGGGAAATTGTCGAAAAAGAATAAGGTGATATGGTAGTCAAAATTGATGACTAGACAAGCCCAAGATGACGTGGAGCAAAGCTAAATCCCAAAGGAGTTTGATTTCCATGAAGAGGTTAAAGAAGAATTAAATTCCAAAAAGATAGGAGAAGTTCTAGAAGGAACATAATTATAATAAAGAATTATATTCTTTAAAGATAATTTAATTCCAACTTAACTTCCTCCTCAAAGGAAGACTTTGACCTAGCCCTATAAATAGATCACCAAGCCGTCAACTCCAGGAGAGAGAGAAGAGAGAATTTTTGACAACATCAAGGGCAAGGAGGATTTCGACAAAGCTCCATCCATTCTTCATCTTTTTCTTTCTTGTTCAATTAGGTTCATGCTAGGGATTCTTTATCTTGTGTTTCTTTGGAACCTAGCCATAAACTAAATATATTTGGCTAAGGTTATTGTGTCTTGTGGTTGTGAGAAACTATTGGATTTTGTTTAGGTAATAAGAGTTTGCACTTTTCTATTCAAGGTTTATTCATTCTTGGTTCTTATTCTTGTTTGCGAGTGAATTGGGAGAGGATCTCGTAACTTCATCTATTTATCTAATATCGAGAGAGTTAGATTTAAGAATCGAATGAATATGATCTTTATTCAATCTATTGATGGTGAAGATTAATCCGGCTTAGGAATAAGTTAAGGATTTCAACGGCTAAGAAGAGGGCAAGATTGGTTGTTGTTCACCCTTGGTTCACGCAGGGATGTATTATCAAGGCATGCACAAGTAGCTAGAGTTTTGACTTAGGGATAAGAAAAAACCATTGAAGAACGCTCTGCCGAACCTTGAAGGTTGCTGCCCAGACACCCAAGTAGTTTCCCAACTAGTCGCCCAGGCAACCATCGATTAGTTGCCAAGGCAACCCCGTTGTGCAAGTTGCCACGACAACTGAGTTGCCCTTGCACTCTTTTACCAAGACGATTCAATCGGCTATCACACCTCAACTCACGATAACCTTTCCTATCTCTCTTATTTGATCTCATATATTCTTTTACTTTATTGCTTTCTAGTTTAGTTATTATAGTACAAGAGATTAGATTCTTGAAGTGGCACCAATCCCTATGGAGATGATATCTTTTATACTATAACTTGCGACGTGTAAACTTTCACAATTGCGTAGCACTTATTACGCGCAACAGTAACCTACCTCAAGAATTGTAGAAAGATCCCCCGTCATCTCCAACGAAAGCTAGAAGCAAAGGAGTTGTAATCTGAGAGCCTTGAAAGCTTCAGAATCAAGGTTAGTGTAGTCGGAGTCTTAGGACGAGTCTAGGTGTCTTTCCCAATTTCATTTTCATTGAGTTTAGCATTGCTAACCTTGATTGTTAAGGGATATTACATCAAGCCACTTAGTGGACATCATTGGTAAGCATCGGTAAATATAACAACGGATATTGAACATCGATATAGTTATTGTCATTGAATCATAGTAATATAGAATATTGGTCATAGAGCATCATCTAGCATGGTTATAGACATTGCCATTAGGCATTATTAATGTCATTGTTATTGTCACCAAAACGTTGAAAATGAATCATAGGTCATTGATATTGTTATAAAAGTCATTGAACATTGCCATCACTATTGATATTGCTATTGAAAAGTGTTATTGATCATTGCCTATTAACAAGGACATTGGACAATGTTATTGTTACTAAACATTGATCATTGTTATCAGACCTTGGATTCGAAGGACATTAGATACAATTGGCATGCCATAGAATTTATGAGCTCAGTGTACGGATGGACTGCGGTCCTAGGGCTACGACCTATATTGATTTTGCGAGGCGGAGGGATGTGTTGTGATATTGGTCATATTGGCAAGGCGGAGGGATGAGACCATTCATTGATTTGGCGAGGCGTAGGAATTCGTGTATCCACTATTCAAAATCGATCCAAGGGTTATTGCTAAAATATGGATATATTTTTGTCAATCATGATCATTGCATTAATACTAATCGTTCCTTGTATTGCTATTGTCATCACTTGAATTGGAATGCATTACATTGATAATGACATCGTTTATGGCTACCTCACTAGGCAATCTATGCCTAATGCATTGCATCTCATCCATTTCAGGTTAAGGGACTCATCGTTCGTGATAAGAGAGGTTGAGGCGTTGGATAAGTCACAAACAAGCCTAAAGTAATGTATATCGAACCTATGAACTCCTAGTAGGGTGGAAAAGTACTTGGAATAGTTACATAAGGCTCTTTTGATAGTATATGTTAAGCTTGTGATGTAATAGTGCTTGAGGCTCTAAGTGGTCTTTTTGTATGGTTTAAAAATGACTAAAAATGCATAGTTGACCCCTAAATTTGAAAACCTAGTAAATGGATTCACATTGACCTGAAACTTGACATGCAAGTAGATTAAATGGTTATAAACTTGCTGGTAAAGTTTCATTGTAATTGGAAAACGTTTGGTAGGTCAAATTAAATAAAAAATCAGATAAAATATTTCATTATAGTGCAGACATATCAATACATGTGGTGGTGTATCGATACGGCCTTGTATATTTGGTTAGGCCAACGTTGGTCAAAGGGGGTGTATCGATACCGCTTATGCGTATCAGTACAGACTTTGGCCACTGGAATTTGGTTACGAAAATGGTATCGATACGAGTTTAGGGCGTATCGATACGAAGTCAATGTGGTCAACTTGTATCGATACGACCTCAAATGTATCGATACGGGCTTGTTCCATTTTAATCTGTAATCCTTGAATTAGGCATGGCGTATAGATACAGTCTCCAGGGTATCGATACTGTGGCTAGTAAATTAGTAAAAAGTGATAAAGAACAACTTCTAAACTTTTGCAATATAGTCGCTAAAATCTTACAAGTCTAATTGATAAGACTAATGAAATCTGATTAGTATGAAGTTTTACAGGCTCACTATTATTACATTTAACTTCATTGTGGTATTTTTAATTACAGGAAAAGACCCCTTAATTATCAGATTTATAGTTTAGTCCCTAAAACTTGTAAAAGCTATAAATCAGACCTAATTGAAGGATTACTGTCCCATATAGGATAAATTGGGCTAATGCCTATACTTGGTAATGTTTAAAGAGTATAATATCAATTGAATGCTAGACATTGATTATCAACCAGGCCGGGAAGGGGGTGTTGCATTTGTGGTATCAAAGCTAGAGTTTAGTCGATTATAGGACTAAACCGAAGCTTGTTGCATTGTTATTGTGTTACTTTGCCACCTAAGAGTTGTATATTGTGTATATTGTGACTTGTTGACTAATCCGATCTCTTTATGTTATAAAATATGTATGAGACTAACCAAGCCCCCATCAATGAGCCTGCTACCGGCTCCTCGACCTATGGTGAAGAAGTAAGGGGGAGACCCACCGAATCTATCTAATCCCCCACCTCAGAACGTCAAGCCGGAGTTTCCTAATGCTCAGGCTGAGTGTTACCGGAACATGGCCGACATGTTCAAGTAATTCATGACATCGATGAGGGCCGAGACAGTAGTGCAACCTACTCCGCCTGCTATCTAATATACTCGGGCCGTAATTGATAAATTGGCATCGCTCCGGGCCTATACTTTCACTGGCCATGATGATGATAACCCTAAGAGTAAGGAATACTGGCTGGACAATACATTGAGAATCCTGAATAAACAGCTACAGTGCTTGGATGAGCATAAGCTGGTGTCACACCCCGAAAACTGGTCTAGTCGGAATTAGGTTTCGGTAATAAAAAATTTTGTACCGGTTATGCACGAATTGTGTAATTGTTAAATCCTTGTACCCAATTTTAAAATAATGAAAGTTATTTGGGCTTAATTGAAGTTTTTGTGCCTTTTTGTAAGGAAGGGAAGTTAGAGATTCATTGGAGATGCTAAAGCAAGTCCACATCAACTTGTCATTGGTGGAAGCAATTGAACAAATGCCAAACTATGCCAAGTTTATTAAAGACATTGTGTCCAAGAGAACAAGGCTAGGAGAGTTTGAAACAGTTGCCGCGATAGAGGGATGCATGGCAATATTGCACAATCGTATGCCACCCAAGTTGAAGGATCCCGGAAGTTTCACAATACCCTGTTCCATTGGAAATCACTATGTCGGGAAAGCATTATGCGACCTTGGGGCTAGCATAAACTTGATACCTAAATCGGTTTTCCAGAAACTAGGAATCGGGAAGGCAAGCCCTACAACAGTTATGCTGCACCTAGCCGACAGATCCTATGTGCATCCAGAGGGAAAAATCGAGGACATACTGGTAAAAGTTGATAAATTTATTTTTCCCGCTGACTTTATTGTTTTGGATTGTGAAGCAGATGAGCATGCGCCCATCATTCTCGGGAGACCATTCCTAGCAACAGGGAGAACCTTGATCGATGTTGAATAGGGAGAACTCACAATGAGGGTGAATGACCAGCAAGTTAAACTAAATGTGTTCCAAACACTAAGTCATGCCGATGATCCAGAAGAATGCCAACTTCTTCATGCCACGGCAGAGTTTAACTTCGACGAGGAATTTAGTTGCCTCGGCAACTACATTGCCGATCAAGAGGAACCTGAGGAGTATGAAGAACCGGTCGATGAGGAACAACAAGAAGAGGCAAATTGGCTAGTCAATTGACTAGGTACATACTTTGAACCACTGGATTACTCAGGTAAGGAAGGTAAGCTCGAAAAACCCTCTATTGAACAACCACCGATTCTTGAGTTGAAACAATTGCCAGAGCAACTAAAATATGCATACTTAGGAACCGATAATACATTACATGTAATTATTTCTTCTAAGTTACAGCCTGAGCAGGAAAAGAAGCTGACCAAGATGTTGAAGCTACACAAAAAGGCAATAGGGTGGACAATTGCCGACTTGAAGGGAATTAGCCCGGCAGTGTACATGCACAAGATCTTGTTGGAAGATGGTCACAAACCTTCAATTGAGGCCCAGAGGAGACTGAATCATGCCATGAAAGGGGTTGTAATGAAAGAAATCATCAAGTGGCTTGACGCCGGCATTATATACCCTATCTCTGATAGTACGTAAGTCCGGTACAATGTGTTCCGAAAAAGGGAAGTATAACGGTGGTAAGTAATGAAAACAATGAACCCATTCCAACCAGGACTGTGACCGGTTGGAGGGTTTGTATGGATTATTGAAAGCTAAACAAAGCCACTAGGAAAGATCACTTCCTATTACCCTTTATTGATCAAATGCTTGACCGTCTTGCAGGTAAACCCTTTTATTGTTTTCTTGATGGTTATTTAGGTTACAATCAAATTACCATAGCACCAGAAGATCAAGAAAAGACAACCTTCATATGCCCATACGGTACTTATGCCTTCTGAAGGATGCCGTTCGGATTGTGTAACGCCCCGGCAACCTTCGAAAGATGCATGATGGAACTCTTTTCAGACATGGTCGAAGACTTCCTTGAGATCTTCATGGATGATTTTTATGTTTTTGGTAATGACTTCGACAGCTGTCTCGACAATTTAGAGAGGGTGTTGGCAAGATGTGAAGAAACAGATTTAGTCCTCAATTGGGAGAAATGCCATTTTATGGTAGATGAAGGAATAGTGCTCGGCCACAAGATTTCATCCAAGGGAATTGAAGTAGACAAGGTCAAGGTGGACGTGATCGAGAGATTACCCCCACCAAGTTCGGTTAAAGGAATTCGAAGTTTTCTCGGACATGCAGGTTTTTACAGGAGGCTCATTCATAATTTTTCTAAAATCACTAAACCCTTGTGTAATTTGCTTGAACAGGATAAAGTCTTCGATTTTGATGATTCTTGCACCCAAGCATTCGAAACCCTAAAGAAAAAGCTTGCCTCGACACCTATTGTCGTTCCACCAGATTGGATGCTACCTTTTGAGCTCATGTGTGATGCAAGTGATTTCGCGGTAGGAGCAGTCCTAGGCCAACGCATAGGTAAGACCTTCCATGTGATATACTACGCTATTAAAACTCTTAATAGTGCTCAAGTGAATTACACAACAACGGAGAAAGAGTTACTAGCTGTAGTTTTCGCATTTGACAAGTTCCGATCCTATTTGATTGGTACAAAGGTAATTGTTCATACGGACCATTCGACAATCAAATATCTATTTGCTAAAAAGGATGCCAAACCTCGTTTGATTCGTTGGATATTACTTTTACAAGAATTTGATATTGAAATTAAGGACAGGAAAGGAACAGAAAATCAAGTGGCCGATCACTTATCATGTTTGGAACGCAATAGGGAGGAGGACGCGGATCTAGAGATATGCGATGCATTCCCGGATGAACAACTTTTAGTTGCCTCGGCAACTATGGATGTGCATGCCTCGGCAACCCTCGACGCCTCGGCAACCATGGATGCGCATGCCTCGGCAACCCTCAACGCCGCAGCAGCCTTTAACGCGTACCCCTCGGTAATTTTGGGAGCAGTCGCCACGGCAGCACATGCCTCGGTAATACCCTGGTACACGGATTTAGTTAATTTCCTTGTTTGTGGTATTTTACCTTATGGCATTACTCACCAAGTGAAGAAGCGGTTCCGCCATGATGCTAAGCGTTACTTTTGGGACGAGCCTCTTTTGTTTAAACAATATGCAGATCAGGTTATACGCCGATGTGTCCCTGAAGAAGAGCAACAGAATGTACTCCGGCAATGCCATTCTTCACCCTATGGAGGACATTTTGGAGGAACTCGTATCGCGGCCAAAGTTTTGCAATCCGATTTGTATTGGTCAACATTGTACAAAGATGCCCAAGACTTTTACAAGCGATGTGATCGTTGCGAGAGGACGGGCAATATCTCTAGACGACATGAGATGCCACTCCAGAACATCATCGAGGTGGAATTATTCGATGTGTGGGGGATCGATTTTATGGGACCTTTCCCATCTTCATTCGGCAATCTCTACATCTTACCTGTCGTCGACTACGTGTCTAAATGGGTTGAGGCAGCTGCAGTTCCCAATAGCGATTCCAAGACCGTGCAACGATTCTTGCAGAAAAATATATTTACACGGTTTGGGATGCCAAGAGCAATTATCAGTGATGAAGGCAAGCATTTTGACAACAGACTAATTGCCAAGATGTTGCAACGCTTCGACATATCACCCACAAACCAACGGGCAAGCAAAAATTTCCAACCGGGAATTGAAGGGTATACTCGAGAAGGTTGTAAATCCCTCAAGGAAGGATTGGTCATTAAGATTAGATGATGCACCTTGGGCATATCGCACTGCATTCAAAACACCCTTAGGTATGTCCCCCTTCCGACTTGTCTATGGTAAGACATGCCATCTACCGGTGGAAATCGAGCACAAGGCATACTTGGCAATCAAGACCGTAAATATGGATTGGGAAAGTGCCGGACAAAAGCGTTTGATGGATCTCTATGAGATAGAAGAATTCCGTGCACTCGCCTATAACAATGCACGAATCTACAAGGAGAAAACAAAGCGATGGCACGACAAGAAACTATTGCCACGACAATTCACGCCAGGGCAACTAGTTCTCCTATTCAATTCTTGGCTAAAACTTTTCCCGGGAAAGCTGAAATCAAGATGGTCGGGACCATTCGAAGTCATCAAACCATTCTCCCATGGTGCCGTGATAATCAAGTCCATCTCTGACAACCATGAATTCAAAGTTAATGGACAAAGATTGAAGCACTACAATGGTGCCCATGTGGAACGTAACAAGGAAGTGGTCAACTTAGGAGATGCATGAGCATGCTCTCCCTTTTGATATTTTTATTTTTATTTATTTATTTTTATTTTTATTTTTTTCGATTAATTATTTATTTTAATTTTTTTATATTTTCGATTATTAGTAATTTTCTTTAGGATAGATTTTTTTATTTAAGTTTAAGAATACCTTTATACATCTTTATTTATTTTCTTTTATTAATTTAATTTTAATCCTTATTTAATTTGTCTTTGAATTGTAGGAAAAAAAAGTTCAAGATAAAGAGGAATTCTAATCCAAGTAGGAAAACATCTTCAACAAGGAAACTAATAGGCTGAATCTAAGGCTTATATAAAGCCTCCAATTCACCCTAACCACAACCCCTTGTCGACAACTTCTCCCTCACCCTAAACCCTTTTTCGTTTTCCCCTAATCCCACCCACCTACCTTTTCTATAAAACCCATCACCCTTAACCTATTCCTACTTTCTATCTTGCAACTTTTTAGTTTCTTTTCTTTTCTTTTCTTTGTTTCTACAAAACTCACAACCAAGATCATCCATGGCATCCAAGATTAAATTTTTAGTTCATCCAAGTTCCCCCAAAGAACCAAGATACAAGAAGTTTGCTACACCGGTGGTTCAAGAAAGATTTCAATCCAAGTTTGAAAGCCGGAAGATTCATGAAGAACAAGGCTTTGAATACTCCAACTCTCATCAAGATTCCGGCCTTGAACCATTCATCTTCGAGAGGATTGCACATCAAAAGTGGCAAATCTTTTTCCATCAACCGGAACCGGGTAACATCTCATGGGTAAGAGAATTCTATGCTCACTCACCTAACCCTGATAATCCTTATGTTTTTGTTCGTGACAAGGCCATACTCATAAGTCCCGAAAGCGTCAACATCTTTTACGGGCTTTACATTGAGAAGGACGAGCATCAAGCCTTCGTTGATCAAATCACTCCCAAGCAACTCGACAAGGTACTTCAAGAACTCACTCAACCGGGAACTCATTGGAACGACGGTAAATACAAGGGCACGGTAAATCGCCTTCGGCTTAAACCCGAGGAAAAACTATGGAATAAGTTTGTCAAAACTTCTTTAATGCCCACCACACACAATACTACCGTTGATATACCACGTCTTTTGCTCATACATTCTATTTTGCATAATCGCATCATTAACATTGGAAAAATTATTTGTGATGAGATTTTTGTATGCAGCTCAAAAGATAAGGGTTCTCTTTTCTTCCCTTGCTTAATTTTTAATCTTTGCAAGGAGATGCATGTCCCAAGTGAGTCCACCGATGAAAAGGCCCTACCCAAGTCTGGTTGGAATCAAGCGCTAATCTGAAAGCTAATGAGAGAGGCACTGGGAGATTCTTCAAGGCCTCCAATTGCCACGGCAACTCCTGCCGCCCCGGCAATCCCTGATGCCCAAGGACCTAACGCCCGGGCAACTCGGCCAACAACCCCGGGACACTTTGAAGCACTTTTGCACCCATTGGCAAGCCACTTAAGGCAAATTGAAGACCGGCAACTAATGTTCATGCAGTACATGAAGGAGCACAACAATGTCATCACCCAAGTCATCCTAGAAAAGTACCCGGACAATCGCGTGCCGTTCCCAATCTTTCCCGCCGATATCTTTGCCCCGGCAACCAATGAAACAGTCACCGCGGCAACCAACCCTGAAGATGCCACGGCAACCAAAGCTAAAGACATCCCGGCAACCACTGTAAAAGCCAAAGGTAAAGCACCTATGCCCGAATCAACTCCTACGGAATCATTTTCTGATTTTTTAGATTCGGACGAGTCTTCCATTGCACCAACAAAGACCGCACCAATTGAATCCTCCAAGCGAAAAGCCAATAACATTGATGAAGAGGACGATGAGGACAACCCCGTAGGATCGATTCCACCACCGGCAACAAGAAAACAACCATCGCGTTCAAGCAAGAGAATCAAGACACCGACAAAAAGGAAACTAATTATCTACGATGACGAACTCTCAGAGTAAGTCCTCGTATGCATTTTATTTTTCGTTATTTTTATTTTTCTTTAATGCATGCATTGAGGACAATGCCTCACTCGAGTTTGGGGGGGATTGTTATTAGTAGTTACCATGTTTAGTTACATTCATCTTAAGTATTACATTTAGGATACATAAATTGCTTGCCATGCCTTTAATTGGAACACGAATTGCTTAGATTTGATGAATATCCGATGATGACTTTGCCAATGCACTTAATTGATAGAATTTTTATTCTAGGATAACCATGGAAAAACTTAGAATTTTACTATGATACTAATTTTGATGAAACACTGTTGTGGTTTGATTGATTTAAGGAATTCTAGTGAACTTAGGTTGATAATTTACAAACTGGGGGATTAGAATAAAAATTGGATGAATGTTAGAGGTGCCCGAAATTGGCTCTAGCATATGCTAAAAATTTTTCACTAGAGGTGCCCGAAACTAGCTCTAGTATGTGTTAAAAAAATTGATAGCTAGAGGTGCCCGAAACCGGCTCTAGTCAAATAAATTAACTTAAGAAAACTAAAAACAAAACACTAGAGGTGCCCAAAACTGGCTGTAGTTAAAACATGTTAAAAAGAACCCAATGAAGTAATTTGAAAACCTCTTGTTTGCATAGAATCTGAAAAATCAACTTAAACACAACTCCGCACACACTCACAAGCATTATAGTTTGATTCCAAGTAACTCCTAAGTTTTCCGAAAAATAAAAAGCCAATCATACTTTGTGCCCCGGTTCAGAGAATTGAAATCAAGTTCAAAGCTAAGTTTGTGAAAGTTGAAGTCTTGGTAGGTAATTATGAGTTTGCATTGCTTGAGGACAAGCAATAGTTCGAGTTTGGGGGTGTGATAAGTGTTCAAAAGTACTATTTTTCTTACCCTTTTTACTCATATTATTGTTAGACTTAGGCCCATATTAGTTGCATAATTAGCCATTCATGCATTAATCCATGTTTCCTTCCATCGTTGAGCTTGATTACATAACTTGGTAGTTTTTGTGGGAAAAGATGCTACTTTGGTGTGTTTTGTGTGTATATGCAGGATCA
This sequence comes from Hibiscus mutabilis, assembly GCA_019671005.1. Classification (NCBI taxonomy): domain Eukaryota; kingdom Viridiplantae; phylum Streptophyta; class Magnoliopsida; order Malvales; family Malvaceae; genus Hibiscus; species Hibiscus mutabilis. Next base: position 5,577,540 of record CM033727.1, on the reverse strand, counting down.
CTTGCCAAAGCAAGACTAGAGCTAGTTGCCAAGGCAATGCATGAAGGAGATGCCGAGATAGTTGCCAGGGCAATGCATGAAGGAGACGTCGGGCCAGTTGCCATGGCAATTGTCGACAAGAGCAAAGGTGATATGGTAGTCGAAATTGATGACTAAACAAGCCCAAGATGACGTGGAGCAAAGCCCAAACCCAAAGGAATTTGATTTCCATGCAGAGATTAAAGAAAAATTAAATTCCAAGAAGATAGGAGAAGTTCTAGTAGGAATATAATTATAATAAAGAATTATATTCTTTAAAGATAATTTAATTCCAACTTAACTTCCTCCTCAAAGAAGGACTTTGGCCTAGCCCTATAAATAAGATGGAGATTTCGACAATCCAAAGAGAGAACAAGAGAGGGGAATTTCGACAAGTCCAAGGAGGGCAAGATGAGAGAATTTTCAACATGCATCTAGGGCAAGGAGGATTTCGACAAGCCTCCTTCTTCATCTTTTTCTTTCTTGTTCAATTGGGTTCATGCTAGGGATTATTTATCTTGTGTTTCTTTGGAACCTAGCCATGAACTAAATCTACTTGGCTATGGTTATTGTGTTTTGTGGTTGTGAGAAACTATTGGATTTTGTTTAGGTAATAAGAGTTTGCACTTTTCTATTTCAAGGTTTATTCATTCTTGGTTCTTATTCTTGTTTGTGAGTGAATTGGGAGAGGATCTCGTGATTTCATCTATTTATCTAATATCGGGAGAGTTAGATTCAAGAAACGAATGAATATGATCTTTATTCAATCTATTGATGGTGAAGATTAATTCGGCTTAGGAATAAGTTAAGGATTTCAACGGCTAGGAGGAGCGCAAGATTGGTTGTTGTTCACCCTTGATTCACGCAGGGATGTATTATCAAGGCATGCACAAGTAGCTAGAGTTTTGTCTTGGGGATAAGAAGAAACCATTGAAGAACGCTCTGCCGAACCTTGAAGGTTGCTGCCCAGACGCCCAAGTAGTTGCCCAGGCAACCATCGATTAGTTGCCAAGGCAACCCCGTTGTGCAAGTTGCCACAGCAGCTGAGTTGCCCGTGCACTCTTTTACCAAGACGGTCCAATCGGCTATCACACCTCAACTCACGATAACCTGGCCTATCTCTCTCTCATTTGATCTCATCTATTTATTTACTTTATTGTTTCTAGATTAGTTATTAGTTAAACTCCTATAATCCTTTATTTGTGTTTTTACTTTTTACAGTGCAAGAGACTAGATTCTTGAAGTGGCACCAATCCCTGTGGAGACGATATCTTTTATACTATAACTTGCGACGTGTATACTTGCACATTTGCGTAGTACTTATTACGCGCAACATTTACCATCTTCTTTACCGAGTGCTTCCAACGGCAAGGGATCGCTATCTGAGAACCTTGAAGCCTCTGAGTACTAGGTGAGTTAGTTGTGTCTCGGTATCAGCTAGGTGCCATCCCGATTGCATTCATTTTGTGAATACGTTGTGTCTTCATTTTAGTAGCTCAAATAAAGCCTACAAGACGTGAACTCCATGTGGTAAGTGTGGTAAGGTCATCATATTGTTTTGATGCATTATAATATGCCATGACTTAATCGTTATATGATATATGTGAAAGTTGCTTGATGTTAACATTGATACATATGGAAATTGATATATGCATAAATGACATGATATGTGATTTAGAGCCAATGCTCAATTTGCAATCCGATATGATATGGCCTAAAGGCACAAAGGTAAGTTTTATGATATGTGTAACCTTGGACACTTGTGGACATTGGATACAATTGGCATGCCATATGGTTATTTGAGCTCACTATGTAAGGGATTGGACTACGGTCCGAGCTACAGCCTATATGTGGGGAGAAAAGGTTAGGTTGTGTAAGGAACTTCAGAGCTATGACTCAAGGCTAAAGCCTATTTTCGATATGTGTGGTGTACAAGGGAATCCGCGTATCCATTTGTTTCTTTGTCCAAGGATATGATATGTAATTGTGCTTTACATTTGATATATGAAAATATAAAACTTGGCTTTGAGTATGACCTATATATGATTAATGGTGTATATATGTCATTCGAGCATGTTTACATGTCATTCATGACATTAATGATCTTTTTTTTACATTTTTTATAACTGCCTCACTAGGCTATGTAAGCCTAACGTTCGTGTGTCTCATACATTTCAAGACCTTGAAGAAATTCGAGCTTTGATCATGTGGTTGAAGTTGCGAGTCACTCCCATCAACCATATGTATGCTTACATTTTGTTCTAAACTCTTAGTAAGATGGAATAGGACTTAGACATGTTACATTGGTCTATTTTGATATGTATGTAATTGCCCTAAAGCATATGGGTGCTAAATATGGAATATGATGTGGTTACAATATAGAGAAACTAGTTAAATTGAGCTTAAAGGCACTAAAGGGTAAAAACATAGTAAACGGATCCAAATGGACCTAAAATTTGACAAGCTAGTGGATTTTAACGATTGAATATTGCTGGTAAAGTTTGGACATTGTTTCATAGGTTAATTCGAGTAAAAACCAGCTAAAATTTGTTATTACAAGGCATGACGTATTGATACAGGTGATGATGTATCGATACGACCTTTCATATTTGGCCTGGTCAACATGAGTCAAAAGAGGCGTATCGATACTGCATGGGGTGTATCGGTATGGATTTTGGTCACTGGAATCTAGAAAAATTAAAGTTAGCTGTATGGTCATAGAGTGTATCGATACAAAGTCAACGTAGTCAACCTGTATCGATACGGGCTTGTGGCATTTGAATCTAGAATCCTTGAATTAGGCATGGCGTATTGATACAGCCTCCTGAGTATTGATACGTTGGTAGTTAATTCTGTTAAAAGACATTAGACACAGTTGTGAATGGTCTACAAAATGGTCACTAAATAATGAATGGTCTAACTAGATAGGTAAATGACCTTTGTTTGTAATGAAATTTCACAGGCTAATAATTAGAAGGTTAGATTTTAGATTGATAACATGAATTTTAGTTAAGGACCCTTAACATGTAAAATTTATGGTTTAGTCCCTAAGTTCGAAAAAGTTTAAAATTAACCCCAAATTGAGTAAGCTATTAATAAGTTAGTTCGATAAGTCGTAAAAGAGATTAATAAGACATTTTGAATAAGTTCCAACTCCGATTAGGTTTCTAATTTCTAAATATACCTTCTAATAACACTTTTCGACCCGGTTCTCCACCAAACTGGGAAATAGGTGTTATAGTTGGAGTGCGCCCTGACATTGCTAGCTGATGAAGCACTCTAATGGTGGGAGACCACCATTCTCACTGTTCCTGAAAGACCGTTACCTGGGAGTTCTTTCTTCAAGAATTTCGAAAGAAGTACATTAGCAAGTACTACCTCACAGAAAGGCGTAGTGTCTTCCTTCATTTGAAGCAAGGTGGTCGACCTATTGTGCAGTACATCCATGATTTCTGCAAGTACTGTCGGTATGGTACAGAATACATCAAGAAAGAGGAAGACAATTTCAAGATGTTCATTGCCAAGCTAAGCGGCAAGATACGCCCAATGTTTACTGCCTTGGGCATCACTAACTTCCAGGACCTTGTAAACCGAGTAAAGGCCACCAAAGTTGCACAGAGGGATCAGGGGACAGGTGGATCTAACAAGTTTGAGAAGAGATTCAGAGATGACTCCCGACCTTCCAAGTGGAACAAGAAAGGCAAGTACTAAGGTCATAAGCAGAATTCATACTCACAGTCTTCCCGTTATGGAAACATTGAGAAACCTCAAACTGTAACACAATATCTTGCCAAGACGGCTTCCATTGAAAGCACTAGAAGCTCCAATCGAAGTTTACAGAATCCAGTTTGCAACTATTTCTAGAAGCAACATCCCACGGGTCAGCGCCAAAAGTAGACTTGAGCATGCTTCTATTATGGTGAACAAGGTCATTTCATCCGTGATTGTCCTCTTGGTGCCACCAAGTCCACTGTTGCACTAGCAAATTTTGCCTCCCCTGTTCAATCCTTCCAAAGTAAGGGATCGAGGCAAGGATCATCAGGAGCTACGGGGAAACCTAGTGGCTCAAGAAGACCATCAAACCGGTAAGAATCTAAGGTATCTACTAAGATGTACCATGCGAGGAGCCGAGAGGAGGAGAATAAACCCGGTGTTGTTGCAGGTACTATTGAATTGTATTCTCATTCTTTATACGCATTAATTGACCCTGGCACTACACATTCCTTCATAAGTATTGAGTTAGTCAAGAAGCATAAAATGACTAGCAAACCCATAGCATCGAGAGTTTTTGTAACGAACCCATTGGGTGATTGTGTTACTGTAAGCCTTGTGTACAAGATTTATCCTTTGTTGATTAAAGGGATTCCATTTCTGCCCAACTTGTTGGCCTTACCAATCCATGAGTTCAATTTCATACTAGGCTTGGATTGGCTTAGCAAGCACCAATCTTGGGTGAAATTTAATAAAAGGAATATGTACCTTCGAGGCCTTGGCAAAGAGAGCATTGTTCTAATGAACTCCCGAAGATCATCAATGTGTGCCTTATCATTAGAAGCCAAGGACGAACCTCCCTTATCAGATATTGACACTGTATGTAAATTTCTTGATGTCTTCCCTGATGAACTTCCGAGTCTACCTCCAACCTGTGAAATAGAGTTTGGCATCGAAGTACAACCTAGAACTGCCCTAGTTTCCATTGTACCCTATAGAATGACAGACATTGAGCTAAAGGAATTGAAAGCCCAGATTCAAGATTTACTTGATAAAGGCTTGATTCAACCGAGTTCCTCACCCTAGAGAGCTCCGGTTCTCTTTGTGAAGAAGAATGATGGTTCCATGAGACGATGCGTTGATTACCGGTAGTTGAATAAGGTGATCATTAAGAACAGGTACCCATTGCCAATGATAAATGACCTATTTGATCAGCTCAAGGATGCCTCTGTGTTTTCGAAGATCGATTTGAGTCTGGGTATTATCAAATGAGAGTCAATGACTGTGATGTACCCAAAATTGCATTTTGTACACGATATGGCCATTACGAATTCCTGGTGATGCCATTTGGGCTAACCAATGCACATGTAGCTTTTATGGACTTAATGAATTGGGTTTTTAGGCCCTATCTCAAAAAAATTCATAGTGGTATTTATTGATGACATCCTAATCTATTCCAAGAATGTTGTAGAGCACCATGATCACCTCCGTATCGTGCTTCAAACACTTCGTGAGAAGCAACTATTTGCTAAGTTTTCCAAATGCGAGTTTTAGCTTACCGAAGTTGTCTTCCTTGGGCATATTGTATGAGCTTCGGGCATCCAAGTAGATCCGAAGAAAATTCAAGCCATCCTTGATTGGCATTCGTCGAAGAACATCGGTGAGGTGAGAAGTTTCCTTGGTCTAGCTGACTATTATAGAAGATTCGTCAAAGGATTTTCTATGTTAGTAGCTCCATTGACTAAGCTATTACGGAAAGAAATTCCATTTGTTTGGACCGAGAAACAACAACGGAGTTTTAACCAGTTAAAGCAAGTGTTGACTCATGCACCAGTCCTAACCCAACCTGAGTCTAGAAAAGACTATGCAGTTTATAGTGATGCATCGCATCTTGAGTTAGGATATGTATTGATGCAAGAAGGAAAGGTTATTGCATATGATTCGAGACAGCTTAAGTCACATGAGATGAATTACCTTACTCATGATCTAGAATTGGCTGCAGTTGTTTTTGTGTTGAAAATCTGGAGGCATTATCTCTGGAAAGAAATGCTATCTTTTCACTGATCACAAGAGCCTTAAATACCTCTTGACTCAGAAGGATTTAAACCTCCAAAAAAAAGGAGATGGATGGAACTCCTTAAAGACTATGATCTTGTCATAGATTACCATCCGGGCAAGGCCAATATTGTAGCCGATGCTCTCAGCCGCAAACCTTCGCCTGGTAAGTATTGTCATCGATTATTAAATCTCATGTATTGTTTAACAAGTGACTCTTTTTAAAACCGTTGTTTTGTAGCTCATCGAGCCATTAATGCTCACTTCCGACTTCGGAAATATTATTCTTTCGTAGCTAAACTTCAACTTTAGTCTATTATTGTTTCGAGAATCAAGGCATTGCAAAATCAAGACTCGAAACTTCAATCTATTATCTCTAAACTTCAAGATAATCCTGATTTCAAAATTAATTCTAAAGGACTCTTATGTTTCTGTGATCAGGTTTACGTACCTAATGATGAATCACTTTATAATGATATTCTTAAGGAAGCTTATTCAAGTTCGTTTTCTATTCACCAGGGTCTGTAAAGATGTACAATGACCTCCGTGATTTATATTTGTGGTCAGACATGAAGCAAGCCATAATTGACTTCGTGTCCAAGTGTCTCACTTGTCAAAGCATTAACGTTGAACATCGTGTCCCTACTGGATTTTTGTAACCCATCGATCTACTGCAATGGAAGTAGAAGAAGATCACTATGGACTTTGTTAGTGGTCTACCCTTGACTCATGCTAATCACGATGTCATATGGGTCATTTTGGACCGTCTCACCAAGTCAGCGTATTTCTTACCAGTTAGAATGGACTACGATCTTCCAAAGTTAGCTGACTTGTATATCAAGGAAGTTATTCGACTCCATGGAGTGCCACAATCTATCATCTCCGATTGAGATCCACGGTTTGCTTCTCGATTCTATAGAACATTGCAAGGAGCTCTAGGCACTAAAGTCAACCTTAGTACCGTCTTTCACCGTCAGTCTGATAGCCAATCAGAAAAGGTAATCTAGGTTTTGGAAGACATGCTACGTGAATACATCATTAATTTTGGCAGATCGTGGGAGAAATCCCTACCTCTTATTGAGTTTTCCTATAATAACAACTACCAAGCTTCAATCAAAATGGCACTATATGAAGAATTGTACGGTAGGCATTGTCGAACTCCATTGTGTTGATCTAAACTCGGCGAAGGCAAAATGTTAGGCCCTGATCTACTTCGAGAAACTGAAGAACAAGTTACCATCATCCAGGATCGCTTGAAAGCTGCCTTTGACCGACAAAAGGCTTATGATGATCTTAAACGAATGGATATTCGATATGAAGTTGTGGAGAAAGCCTTCCTTAAAGTATCACCATGGAAAAAGGTTCTGATTTGGCAAGAAGGGGAAGTCGAGTCCCTGATTCATTGGACCTTCTGAGGTTATTGAAAGAGTTGGCCACGTGGCTTATCGGTTATTGTTGCCATCAGAATTGAGCAAACTCCATGATGTATTCCATGTATCAATGCTTTGGAAGTATCGATCCGACCCTTCACATTTCATCAAGCTTGAGTCAGTTGAAATTCAGCCTAATCTATCCTATGAAGAAGAACCGGTCCAAATCCTTGCAAAAGAAGTCAAGAGGCTTCGCAACAAATCTGTACCGTTAGTCAAGGTTCTCTGGAGGAACCATACCACCGAAGAAGCTACTAGGGAACCGGAGGAGACGATGAAGAAGCAATACCCTCATCTCTTCGGTTCAGGTAAAAATTCGAGAACGAATTTTTCTTAAAGGGGAGAGTTGTAATATCCCTAAAATTGGCCTAGTCAGAATTGGGTTTCGGCGATTAGAAACCTGGTACTGAAAAAACCTAAATACTGCATTGACATTGATCACGTGTTTATTTCATTAATGATGCACCTTAGTTGGGTCAAATACTTAGTTAAGAACTTATCTGGGATGATTGAATTCTAAAACTAAGCCAAGCGTATCGATACGGTAGACCCTGTACCGATACGATGTAACATTTTTTAACTAACTTACTGAATTTGGCTTAGCTGTATCGATACGACTATAAAGCGTATCGGTATGGGCATCTGTCAAAAATGATTTTTGTGACTAAATCAAGGGAATTGAAGATGGATGGGTGAGTCACCTCTTTGCTTGACCCACCCTACGTGAACATGGGTCATCTATTTGACAAAAGATGGCAATTGATTGAGGAAAAATGGATCTATTGATATTAAATAGGTTTCTTCCCAAGCTAGGAAACCATGTGATTGGTTGCTTAGGAGGCAACCCTTGTGTAAAGGAAACCATCGGCCAAACCCTTAGGGAATAAAAGAAAGGGGTTAGAACATATTTTAAGTAAACCGAGGCTAAGTTCTTATCTCTTCATCCTTTTCCATTGAAGAACAAGCAAGCACCACCATTTCCATCTTCAACCTTAAGCTCCCAAGCAAGCACCTCTCTTGTTTAACTTCTTAGAATTGAGTTTCCTCCGATTTATTGATACTATTGAATAGCTCTTGATTAGGTAAGAATAAGCCCTCTATCAATTGCTCAAATCCATGGATATATTGAGTTTAATTTCAAATTGAAGTTGTTAAGCTTATAGACTAATCCATGGTAATCCTGCTTGCTCAATAACCAATGGTTAATTTCGAACATAGATATTGAATTTGGTATTGTTATATTGCTTTCAATACCATACTATCGATTCTAATTAATTCCTATTGTTGTAACTTAGCTCAAGAATTGGAGAAAGATCCCCTGTCATCTCCAACGAAAGCTAGAAGCAAAGAAGTTGTAATCTCAGAGCCTTGAAAGCTTCGAAATCAAGGTGAGTGTAGTCGGAGTCTTGGGACGAGGCTAGGTGCCTTTCCCAGTTTCATTTTCATTAAATTTAGCATTGCTAACCTTGATTGTTAAGGGATATTACATCAAACCACTTAGTGGACATCATTGGTAAGCATCAGTAAGTATAACAATGGATATTGAACATTGATACGGTTATTGTCATTGAATCATAAAAATATAGAATATTGGTCATAGAGCATAGTCATTGCCATGGTTATAGACATTTCCATCAAGCATTGTTAATGCCATTTTTATTGTCACTGAAACATTGAAAATGAATCATAGGTCATTGATATTGTCATAAAAGTCATTGAACATTGCCATCGCTATTGATATTGCTATTGAACATTGTTAGTGATCATTGCCTATTAACAAGGACATTGGGCATTGTTATTGCTACTGAACATTGATTATTGATATTGTTTTCGAACCTTGGATTCGAAGGACATTGGATACAATTACCATGACATAGAATTCATTAGCTCAATGTAGAGGTGGACTACGGTCCTAGGTCTACGACCTATATTGATTTGGAGAGGCAGAAGAATGATACCATTTATTGATTTGGCGAGGCGTAGTAATTCGCGTATCCACCATCCGAAATCGATCCGGGGGTTATTGCTAAAATATGGATATATTTTTGTCAATCATGATCATTTCATTGATACTAATAGTTAATTATATCGCTATTGTCATCAGTTGAATTGGAATGCATTACATTGCTAATGACATCGTTTATGGCTACCTCACTAGGTAATGCATGCCTAGTGCATTGCATCTCATCCATTTCAGGTTAAGGGACTCATCGCTCGAGATCGGAGAGGTTAAGGCGTTGTGAAAGTCACAAACAAGCCTAAAGTAATGTATATCGAACCTATAAACTCCTAGTAGGGTGGCAAAGTACTTGGAATAGGTACATAGGGCTCTTTTGATAGATATATCTTAAGCTTGTGATGTAATAGTGCTTGAGGCTCTAAGTGGTCTTTTTGTATGGTTTAAAAATGAGTAAAAATGCATAGTTGGCCCCTAAATGTGAAAACCTAGTAAATGAATTCACATTGACATGAAACTTGACATGCTAGTAGATTAAATGGTTATAAACTTGCTGAAAAAGTTTCATTGTAATTGGACAATGTTTGGTAGGTCAAATTGAATAAAAAATCAGATAAAATCTATCATTACAGTGCAGACGTATCAATACAGGTGGTGGTGTATCGATACGGCCTTGCATATTTGGTCAGGTCATTGTTGGTCAAAGGGGGCGTATCGATACCGCTTAGGCGTATCGGTTCGGACTTTGGCCACTGGAATTTGGTTACGAAAATGGTATTGATACGGGTTTAGGGTGTATCGATACGAAGTATACAGCCTCATGTGTCTCGATACGGGCTTGTTCCATTTTAATATGGAATTCTTGAATTAAGCATGGCTTATCGATATAGTCTCTAGGGTATCGATACGGTGGCAGGTAAATTAGTTATAAGTGATAAAGAACAACTTCTAAACTTTTGCAATATAGTCACTGAAATCTTATAAGTCTAATTGATAAGGCTAATGAATTCTGATTAGCATGAAATTTTACATGCTCACTATTATTACATTTATATTCATTGTGGTATTTTTAATTACAAAAAAGGACCCCTAAATTATCATATTTATAGTTTAGTCCCTAAAACTTGTAAAAGCTATAAATCAGGCCTAATTGAAGGATTACTATCCCATATAGGATAAATTGGACTAATTCCTATACTTGGTAATGTTTAAAGAGTATAATATCGATTGAATGCTAGACATTGATTGAAATTTTATAGCACTGATCACTGTATTGTTCAACGGTAGCACGCTCCGACTCGGTTCTCAACCAGGCCGGGAAAGGGGTGTTACAATTATAGAAATGCAAAATGGATAAGAGTTGGATGAATTCGTCAAGGGTAAACATCGACTATCGAAATGGAGTAGAAACTTTTCTAAATTTTTCTTTTGCGAATGCAAGCCAAGAGAATATGATTCTTTGCCCTTGTAAGAAGTGTGCTAACATTAATTGGCACATTCATGAAATTGTACACGGACATCTAATTGTTTGTGGAATTGTTCTGGCTATAGAAAATGGGTATTACATGGTTGTATAATGGGAAGAAGTTCTCTTACATGGGATATCGTCGGTGGTTAGATGAAAATCATAGATTTAGATATCAAAAGAATATGTTTGATGGCACCGAATAGTTTAGGAAAGCTCATGAGCAAAAAATCGGGTCTAATATATTGTCGATGTTGAAACATAGCAAGTTCACTTATGGAAAGAAGAGTCAACCACTGAACCCACGATCAAAGAAAAAGACGAAAGAGGTTGAGCAACTTAGTGATGATGAGTCTGGTGAAGAGGATGATCCAAATGAGGTAGAGTTGTGGAAAAAGAAAAATATTTTCTTTGAGTTTCCTTATTGGAAGCATAACATTTTGAGATATAATCTTGATGTCATGCACGTTGAGAAGAATGTTTGTGAGAATATTATCGGGACCGTTCTCAATGTCAATGGAAAATCTAAAAACAATCTAAAGAGTCGATTTGACTTAGTTGACATCGAAATTCGGCATGATCTTCATCCTCAGATACTTCCTAATGGAAAATCTTCGTTACCGCCTTCTATTTTTGCAATGTCAAAGAAAGAAAAAGAAGTGTTTTGCACGATGTTGAAGGATATAAAGGTCCCATATGGGTATGCATCAAATATATCTCGATGTGTCAATGTTAAAGATCAAAGAATTTATTCTCTAAAGTCACATGATTATCACATATTGATGCAAGATTTAATGCAGTTGCATTATGCGGTTGTATGTCAAATGAGGTGACATCTTGTATAATTGAACTTTCCAATATAATGAAAGCTACTTGTGGGAAAGTTTTGATGGTTGAAGAACTTGAAAAACTGCAAGATCGAGTCGCCTTGACTTTATGCAACTTGGAGAAGATATTTCCACCTTCATTCTTCACAATTATGGTGCACTTGTTGGTTCTTCTCCCTCACGAAGTTAAAGTTGGTGAACCAGTTTTCTATCACTGGATGTATCCTATAGAGAGGTTCAAATTGTTTAATATGTATTCAATAACTATTGAATATTTCTTTTAATCCCTACTATTTATATAATGTTGTGTTTATTATGTGTCTAGGTTCTTGTGCAAGTTGAAGTCTTATTGTCGTAATAAGCGTTATCCAGAAGGATCAATTGCTGAAGGGTATTTAGCAAAGGAGTGTCTGACTTTTTGCTCTAGATATTTGGAAGATGTTGAAACGAGATTTGATAGACCAAATAGAAATGAAGTGTGCAGTACTAATAACTTAGCTGAGACTTATTTGTTTGGAAGTTATGGTGAACCACTCGACAAAGTTGAAATTGCACAGTTAGATGATATGTCTTGGGTACAAGCACATCGATATGTTCTTTTCCATCATGACTCAATAGAGCCCTTACGCACATAAGTTTATATAAATCATAATGTATTCACTTCCTTTAGTATTTCTCATTCTTTAACCAGCGCCATGGATCGAGCTGCGAATTATTCAACCAATTTAAATCTACCTTGGAGTTTGATTCAACAACAAGCATTGCTCTAAGTCGAGTTGATCCAAAACATGGCTCTAAGCTTAGTGTAGAAGAGCTCTTGTGGGGAGGTTGATTTTTCTCGAAAAACCAACTCATTCTAGCGAGCCAAACACTCCAGAAAGCAGCCCCAACTGCTACATGCCATATGCTTCTAAGTTCTCCTGAAAATCATTATCAAAGAAGAACAAAAACAAATTATTGACATAGGGTTGAGGTCGCCATTGAACCTTCCACCAAGCATAGAAGAGACACGAGAAACGATCAGTGAAACTCCAGCTAACAAATAAATGGTTCAAGTCTTCTTGGCAGTCACCACACCAACCACACGAAGTCTGATGTTCCTGTAATTGCACCCCTCTTTCACACAGAAACTGCTTAGTAGGAAGGAAAGATTTCACCTTTCGTGGAACCTTCAACACTTCCAGAACTTCCCAAAATCAAAGTCATGCTCTTCCAATTCTGCATTAACCAGAAGATCGGACAATTTTTTAACTGGATGTATTGTAAACTAGTTAAAATGATAATTTTATTTTTAAAAAGTTAAATTTTGTTTTGTCGAAAACAAAAAAAAAGGTAAAAAGAGAAATATATATTTTAAAAGTTGTTGCATCTTTCAAGAAAACGATTTGAGTGAGACAATTTTATAAGTTAAAAAATTTAAAGAACTTCTAACACCCTTGAACCAAATAAAATCATTCTATTATAACACATGACTTCATGATCTCTCCATGAGTCTACAACAACAAAAACAAAAAAAAAAAACCAAATGAATCTACCAATGAGTAAAGCATGTCCACGTTTTAAACACTTGTTTTACTATTGGAGTAAATATAATGTTTATAACACTCGTTTTGAAAACACGATTTTGATCCCATGCATTATCATGAAGTAAAACAACAAAAAAGTAAATTGAAATTACCAATTGTGAGAAAAAATCGCAACCTTTGAAAAATTCTAAAAGAAAAATCATATATCTATCTTACTCGTGTATGGTCATTAGAAACTAAGCCAATCAACAAACCTTGAAATCGGCGCAAATATCTGATCCAAAACTCATTAAATTTCAACTCATTTCCCACCTCAACCATCACTCAAATATTTCTTATTGTTTTAGCCTAACATTAACAAAAAAGGAGATGGCAAGGATATATTTGCCTGTGTTCTCATTGGCCCTGATTCTTTCACTGCAAGTCGTGGTATCCCAAACAGAAAGTCCCCCTCAAAAGGAGACTAAAGCTGTCAAACAAGAGGATAAAAGGAGGATGAAAAAGTAACTGCTGACGAAGTCAAAATAGACGTTTCCGAAGGCCTCCAAGATACCGTCAAAAAAGGCCTTGCGAAAGATACGTCTCAAAATCTTGATAAATCCGCTTCACCTCAGCAGGATGAAGAATTTCTGATGAAACTATTCCTTCAAGCCATGACCAAGATGGCTGACGAAGGAAAGATGGACCCCAAAGCTCTAAAGGAGAAGCTTTTCCCAGGGGGAGCTCAAACAATTGACCCCAAGATTAAACCAGAGGTCATTCAAGCTTTGAAAGACGCAATTGCCGAAGCCCAAAAAGTGAAGGCTGGTACTGCAGATTCCACTAAACCTTAAGCTCCAACTGCTGTGTAATGTGTTATATGCACACGCAATATGTATGCATGTAAAGGCTATGGAGTTTTCTTAAAATAAAAATAAAATTGTTTGTTGATTGTAACGTGCCATTTCAGACAATCAAAACGTTGTAGTTTTGATGTCTATTTTTATGTTTTAGTTATAGTTAAATTGTGCCGTTTTAATATTATATGTTGTTTCATTTTGTATTTTGGGTTAAAACCCCAATCATATTAGAATTTTCAGTATCGATGAAATGAGATGAATGCCTATCTTCCCCTTCTTCTATCTGCTTCTCTATATTTGCTCTCATCACTTCTCATCTCTTAAAAAATTTTGCTCTTTTGATTCGTACTCTTACATTGTGTAATCACTAATTTTTACCCGAATTTTAGTATTATTATTAGTATCATTATTTTATTATTACTATTATTTAATGATATTATTATTGTTATAAAAAAAGAAAAAGAAGAAAAATAAGAATCAATGCATTGGATCTTCACGACAGGCATTAATATGTATGCGTTGGGATTTGGATATGAAACACAGTTTTCAACGAGAATTCGAAGAAGTAGCCCTCATTTTCAATTTCCAAATTGAAAAGAGATATATTTTGAGCTCTCACACAGCTTTGGGATCCATGTACAGTTTTTTCACTTTCGGCAAAGTAGATATGACCCATACCATCGAGGAATACAACTTTGCTCCAATATCTGAAGAGACGAGAGGACAAGGTTTATACCAAACCCAAGGAACCGCCTACTTTTGTTTAAATCTTGATCGATATTGCTAGTATGAGTGGAGATTGGTTCCAAGGCAAGAATCGTTGAATTGGAAGCCACTTTTCTGTCTTGTAAGGAAAAACTTGCTGTCTTCGAGGGAGCTATTCGGGAAGACAATAGCCGGATAGTCTTTAGGTTTCGACAAGAATGACAACTTATCCAAGACCAACAAAGGGCAATGATGGATGCTTTGACTCAAGCGCAAGGAGTAGCTAGGCATGTGCAAGGCTTGGTAAGAAAAACAACATAGTTGTTTTTGCGAGTCAATTCGGAGACGAAGTTCAGACATCGAGTGTGCACTTTGCTCCATGAAGTCAAGATGCTAGGAAGGATATCCAGTCGATACTTTTAGAATCTTTTGTCAATCTTCAGTAATCTGACGTCTTCTCTTAATGAATGTCTTTCTAAAGGACTTTTCAAATCAACGTCTCATTTGCATTCATTCTTGCATTGTAGCATTTTAATTTTTGTTTTATAACATAGTTTTTTACAACATTGGTATTATTTAAATCTTTAATTTTGTTCAAATAATACATTCATTGCATCATATTCATTTCTAACTGAGAGAAACATTCATCTCAGAAAGTAGAAAGAACAAGACAACAATTTCTCACCAGTACATCTTTAGAACCATGAATGACTTATTGGCTAGAGTGGATAAGCTCGAAGAACTTCGAGAAAATTTGGTTGAAACTCAAAAGGAGATAATGAAGTATGTGAAGAAATTTCAGGAAGAAACTATGGGGCAAGTGAAAGAGTTGATGGATATGATAGTTATCATGGCCAAAGGGAATGGATTGGAAGAATACCCCTTCACACAAACAAAACTCGGAGATATGATCCAAGATCAAGAGCATGACCTCATAACGGAGGAGAAACTATATGATGAAGAGCAAGCAATCATTAGTCAATATGAGGTGGCTCTCTTGACCCAAGAATATCCCATTGGATGAATCCAATATTCTCTTATGGAGAAGAAGATGGGCGAAATAGAATCGTCCAAACAAGTAAAAAATGAAAATGTGAGCAAATGTCAGGATTACAGCTCTTCTATAGGGAATATTATTCTGAACTCATTTGAGAAGTCAGTAATGACTTTAAAAGATTCCACCAAAGCCGCAGTGATTGGGAATAATGATGTTCCTAAGAAAAATCAATTCCAATTGAAGAAAAGAGGAGTGGAGATTGGAGAAATGCATATTGAGGATACCAAGTTGAGTAACAAGAAGACAAAGACGTCAATCCCGATGACATATTCTAAGTTGTTACCCTTACTAGTTCAGAACAAACTCTTGAAGTTGCCTCCATCGAAACGTTACTCTTATTTTAATTATAATGTGTATGGTACCAAGATTGCATGTGGTTTTCATTATGGTGATTGTGGTCACACAATGAAAAATTATGAGTTTTTAAAATGTAGGGTTTGTAGCCTTATTGAGAAATGACTATTTTTCTTTGAAGATGGAAAGCCCAGGTTCTGTCGAGGATTGAGGCATGCCAGAAAGTTGAAAAAGAATAGAAATCAGCATCTCAATCTACCATTATCAATAATTCACCAAGATTAGAGTTCTCTACAAGTCGAAGAGAAGAACAAGAAGATAGTTGTGACCAATAAAGAAATAAACAAGATGAAATTAACTAAGGGGCAACGTTCACTACAGAAAAGGTTTCAAGAAAGAGCAGCTTTCAAGGTTTTCAAGACGTCTATTGCGGTTTTGATTCCTCATTTAATTCAAGGGCAATATCTTATCCCTAGGCCGGTGAGGGAGATGTTAGACCCTTTTCATTACCACCTCGACAATGTTTGTGATTTCCATTTGAGGGCATCAGGGCACCCTATGAGGAGGTGCTGGGTTTTGAAAAAAGAAATAGAGAAGTTGATTGGTAATGGAACACTGACACATGATATGGTTAAACAATGGAAAGCGGGAGAAATGGGGTAGACTACTACCTCGGTTGAAGGATTAAAGAATCATGATGAATGAAAGATCAGTTCCAAAGTTGCCTAGGGTTTTTGATGCATCTTATCCATGTTTTTTTCATGTTCATGTTAGGTGTTGATTTGTTCAAATTTCCTTCCCTTTTGGATTTGTTTTGAAGTAATGCGTGAATCAACCTTGTTACTTTTGACCCGAAAGTAGCAAAAATCTTTTTGTAAGGCCACATGTCATGTTTGTGGATTTTCATTTCACTGGAGATGCATTTCTGCTTAGTATACAATGACCTTGAAACCATATATGTATACCCCTTCTTACCTTCGTAAGTCCTTGGATCTCACGTGCATGATGTGACATTGATTCTGATACAAAGATCAGTCGAATGTTGTGATAACGATGAAGTGTGATTTCCTACTCAGCCTACTCTAGTCGGCAAAACGCGAAAAGCAAAACTACTACTTCTTTGATGATGTTCGATGATGAAAAAAATTCTCCAAAATTCATAAAAAAATAAAGTGAACTAGGCAAGTTTAACTAAGTGGAGTTGCTTGAAATTAAAGTTCTAAGCGTAGTCTTCTATGCCCTAATAAAAATACATGGATTTTATCTAGCGGCCAAAATATAAATGAATATAAAATCCAAGAAAAATGAATAAATAAAAAATGAAAATGGTAAATGAATGAATGAACAATTGAATAAATCTCAGAGCACTCTAATAGAGCTGTGGGGGGTTGACAAACATAATAAGGAGTTATGCTCCACCTAGTCAATACCCTGGTGTCAGAGATGAATCCTTGAAGATACAAGCATAATAATAATAGTAATACATTAACGGTTAGTTAAAATCTGAAGCACACACATGCACTTAGATTTTTATTCTTAGAATGATATTTTTGCATACTACTGGTTAAACAAGTCTGGGAAGCTTGAACACACTTATGAATGGAGAAAAATAATGAGAACTAAAAGGAGTAGTTTTCGAACGAATCAAGCAATACAATAATCATGAGGATGAACCGAGCGATCTGTGAGAAATTTTACAACTTCAAATATTGCCACAACATTCAAAGTCTTCATAGACACAAGCTATGCTTGAAATGATCACCGAAGGGTTGAATCAAATGTGCTCTTGCACTTAGTATCCAAGGATTATATTCTATTTTCCTTCTCTATATAAATTCAGGTTTCTTGACCTTCTATTCTGATTCATAAATGTATCATACAGTGAAAATACAATCAATAAAAATGACATTACTAAATAGACAAAAAGATTTCTTCGCATTGCTTCAGGAGAAAGGTTTTTAATAAGATAAAAAATTGGGTTCTGTCGTAATGAAGTGATTGGTTTATGAAAAGGGAGAATGAACCAAGAAAAAAATTTAGGGACTTGAGGCATTTATTCACCCTAATGTTGAGATAGAGGAGGAATCTACATGATGGGTCAGTGCCAATAAATCAATTGAGCCTAAAATCGAATAGGGCAACAATACCACATATGACAAGAATACATGTTAGAAAGGTACAAGGACCTAGAGTTTGTTTCCGCCAAGATACTTTGATGGGTTCAAAAATGAAGATTGAACTCAAAAGAAAAGTTCAGGGACTTAAGGCATACACTCACCCTAATGTTGAGATAGAGGAAGACTTGGCATGATGAGTCGAAAATAAAAATTAACCTCGATGTTCAAACATCTTGTGGAAGGAGGTATATCGAGGTTTAGTCAAAGAAAAGGCCTCAAGCACCAAGTTAGGTGAGCGCGTTGAAGTAGGACGACGAGTGTCATCTACATCAGAACTCAACATTGTTAGAGAAAAGTAAGAGGATGGCGAAGACACAAGGATTTCAAGGTGAAAATTCGAGATGACGCCTAAAAAGGAGGAAAAGAAGAAAAAAGAAAAAAAAAGAAAAGGAAGAAAAAGAAGAAGAAGAAGAAGAAGAAAAAGACAAAGTGAAAACCTGAAAAGAAGATTTAGAGAAAAAGTTTCAGAAGCTCGAAAAGAAAGGGTTATATTGGTTGAACTTGAATGTGAGATGAGGTGCCGTCGCTACAAAAAACTAGAAGAGTGAGGAAGCAAGTAGAAAGCTAAGATTGGTCAACCAGAAGAGTGAAAACGTCTGAAAAATCCAGATATGTTGCCATCCATGCATCATATGTAGTTAGGCATCCTTAAGTTAGGAGCATGCTAACTCATACCATCAAAACATCTTGTCTATTTCTTTGACAGATACTAAAAAATTAGCAAGAGACTAGGTCTTTCACTTCACGACCGAAGAAGTAGATCTCAGCAAAGAACCAAAAGTCTTTGAACTCATCTAAATATGATTTTCAAAAAAAATCTTCTGACTTTCGCTCTTATTGTAACACCCTAAAAATTCCCCAATTTGAAAAACCTTAAAATTTAAGAATCCCTAATTCATAACCCTAAAATTTAGAAATTTTGGATTTGAAACCCTAATTTGAATTTGTGGATTAATTGGACTTAAACCATATTTTAGTGGCTAATTTGCATGAAATATAAAGTTCTGTGACCTTTCTGTAATGCAAATGAATTGGGGCACCTTAAATTGTGATTTGACCATTTGGGCAAGGTATTTAAACATGTTGTTCAGCCCTAATAACCCATTCTGGTGCCGCTTCTTTTCCACAGCTGCATATCTCACCCAATAAACTTCTAAAATTAAATCATCTCTCCTCTCGTCATCTCCGGCAAAGCTCCGATCGATCCTTCATCACCATCCATTTCTCGCACCACCAACACCACCTCATTCGTTGTCAGTTCGCGGGTAAACCCCAATCCTCAGGCTTCCCTCATCGTCGTCTTTTGTGAAAGAACGATAAGCAAACCTTTGAGTTCTCTTTGCATCACCGTCTTTTCGTTCATCAGAGTTGGTAAGCCTTTGTGCCATTCTTTCTCTTTAGATTCATTTTTGAGGCTGAATGATTCTCTAAATTTTGGGTTCTTTAGAACCATTCTAGCAAGCTTGCGTTGTCATCTTGTTTTAGAGATTTGGTCCGCGCCGCTGTTGTCATAATCCTTGCACTGTCGCCACCATGCTCGTTTGGTTTGTCGTCGTCGTTTGGTGCTACCGTTGCCGTTTGTTCACCGGTCGTCGTCGTTCGTGCATCTGCCCTTGATTTTGTTTGTGAGTATGGGTAAGATGGATGTGTACTTTTAAAGTTTGGGTTTCAACTTGTGGCCGCTGGTGAGCCCCCACTTTTACCGTTACCTCTTGAGTCACTACTGTTTTGGGTCCTGGAAACCCTAGCACCAGTCTACCGAAAGGGGTCATGGGTTGTGGGCTATGTGTGTGGGCTGTGTGTGTATTTGGTTGAGTCAAATTGTGGGGATCTAAACCCAGTTGTGTGTGTGTTTGATGAGCCCACTCGTAACCTTTGACAATGGTGTAATATGTGAGCCAAATCTGAATCAGTGAACTGAACCTTGAGCTTTGAACCAGACCTGCAGAATCGGTCGAACCGTTTTTGACTTTGAACCGGACTGAACTGGACAAGTGGGTCTAATCGAACCGCTGACCATTTGACCAAGTAGACCATTGACCTATTTTGAAAGCCGAACTGAATTGAACTTTTGTGATTCAAACCGGTAAAACCAGTTGAACCAGTTTTGACCATGACCTTTTGACCAATTTGATAGTTGACCAGTTTGAACTTGGACCCTTTGACCTGACAGTTGACCAGTTTGACCTTTGACTTTAATTTTGACGCAAGTTGACCATAGTTTATTTCACATCTCTAAAATCGACCTAGTCAGAATTTGGTTCCGGTTATTAGAAATTTTGTATCGGATATGTAATCTCTCAATCTTTGTACCTAGTCTTGTAGCAATAAAAGTTAGTTGGGCTTGATTTAAACTGTAGGGGACCACTTTGTAAGAAATTCAAAGCTAAAAATGTTGAAAATAAGCCAAGCGTATCGATACGGTGAGACCAGTATCGGTACGACCTAACTGCCCATAACTAATTTATCTGTTTCAACTTAGCCATATCGATACGGCTATAAGGTGAATTGATACGGTCCCCTGTCAAAATCTGTTTCGATGACTAGATTGAAAGAAATCGAAAAGAAGGTGCTGAGTCACCTACTTGCTTGCCTCCCCTCACGTGGATTAACTCAGAAAAGATGGTGAATGGCCATCAATTACCCTAAAGTTGAAAAAGGGCATGAGTGATGGAAAACAATTGTTTAAGCTTTCTTTCACTTGAGGGAAAGCTTCCTATTGGTCCCTTGAAAGGTAGGAAATGATTAAGTCATGGACTCCTTAAATGAATATAAGAAAAGCTTCTCTCCTTGTTTTGTTAGCCATCGAATCTAAAACTCACATTTTGGTTTTGAGAAGAAGCATACATCACCACTGTCACCTTCTTCACTGAGCTCCCCCGAGCACCTCAATCTCATCTTCATCCTTTGCTTAATTTGAATATACCAACTTGAAGCTAGAAGCTTGGTGGTCATCTTCACCTATTGGAGTTTAATTTCAAATTGAAATCTTGAATAAGCAAAGTTGAGCCAATGTGCTAGGAGATTAATTTCTCCAATTTGGTGTTATCTTTAAGCTATGGTAAGCTTTGAAAACGTTTTTGAATCATTGATTTTAATCTTAATACAATCCTCTAATTTTGATTAGCGCAAGTTGTGGAAGCTAAGCCACCATCTCCATCTCATAATCCAAGCTCTTCCAAAAGTAGGGGGATCATTATACGAGAGCCTTGAAGCATCCCGATCCTTAGGTGAGTGTAGTTGTGTCAAGGGATTAGCTAGGTGCTACCCGTTGCATTTGTTATATATATATATATATGTGTGTGTGTGTGTGTGTGTGCGTGCGTGTGTGTTGCATTTGCTAAAGGGGCTTTAGTAGAGCAAGCATTGTGAAGTCAAGGTAATGGCCATGGTGTGTAATATATGATGTGTGATATGATACATGAAAATGAGCTAAGGCTCAACATGTGATTAAATGATATGTAATGGCCCAAGGGCAATTGATAAGGTAAAATATGAAATTGTGCTCCTTGGACACTTGTAAACGTTGGATACAATTGGCATGCCATAGGATTATTCGAGCTCACTAAGTAAGGGATTATACTACGGTCCGGGGTTATGGCCTATATGTAGGGAGAAAAGATTGGATTGTGTAAGGGATTGCGGAGCTACGACTCAAGGCTATAGCCTATTTCTGATATGTATGGCGTACAGGAAGATCCGCGTATCCAAGGGTTGCTATGTCTAAGGAAGAATTTATTATGATATATTTATTGATGATATGCTATGGATTATGAAAAGTTGATATTCAATGTCGTATATGATGTATTCATGTTTAATAAAGTTGTAAATGGTCATGAGAGCATGTTATATATTATACATGCCATTCAAGGCTCAACATGCATTTTTTATAACTATCTCACTAGGCTAAGTAAGCCTAACGTTTTAGTGTCTCATGCATTTTTAGGACCTTAAAGGAATTCCAAGCTCGATCGTGTGGTTGCGTTGCAAGTCACTCCCCACAAGTACATGTATGTTAATTTTGTTTTAAGACTCCTAATATGGTGGCATATGACTCAAACATGTATATTTTGGTTAGTTTGATGTGTGTGCAAAAGTTGGTATGTTAGGAAGGTCATATGTGCATATTTGGTACTTTGGTGATTGAACAAAATTGCTAAAATGGACCTATAATGCACCAAAAGGTAAAATCCTCGTAAATGAATTCAGATTGGCCTAAAATTTCACATGCTATTAGATTTATGTGTTTATAACTTTTCTGTAAAATTTGGTAAGGTTTGAGCACCATTTGATAAGTTAATTCGAATAAAAACCAAATAAAATTTATCATTACATGACAGATGTATCGATACAGGTCAAGCTGTATCAATACGGCCTTGCATAATTGGACCTAGGATAACAGAGCGTACCAATACGGGTCAAACTATATCAATATAGATATTGGCAGTAAGGTCTGGGAAATTAATTGCATCGGTATGGCCCTGAGGTGTACCGAAACGGGTCAACCTTGGTCAACGCGTATCGATACATGCTTAGATGTATCGATACGGGCTTTTTACCCTTAGTTGTAAAATTGGGAAATTTGGCTTAGCGTACCGATACAGTCATAAGTGTATCTTTACGGTGTCAGTTAATTCTGTTAAAAGACTTAGCCATAGTTTTAAACAATTTATAGAGTAGTCACTAAATCTTAAGAAGGTTAATCTGATGGGTAAATGACCTCCCTTAATAACAAAATTTTACAGGTTAATAGTTTATAAGTTTAATTGAAGGCTAGGAAAAGAAAATTCTGATAAATACCCCTAATTTGTTAAATTTACAATTTAGTCCCTAAATTCAAAAAAGTTTAAAATTAACCCCAAATTGAATTAGCTATTAATAAGTTAATCCGTTAGGTCTTAAAAGTAATTAATAAGACATTCCGAGTAAGATTCCAAACTCTAAATAACTTTTGGATAACACTTTTTGACCCGGTTTTTTTTGCTAGGCTGGGAATTGGGTGTTATATTTGTGGTATCAGAGCTAGAGTTTAGTCGATTCTAGGACTAAACTGAGGCATTTCATGAGTCTACATATGCATATGCCACCTAGGAGTTTTATTTGTATATGTTATTCGTGACTTGTACCTAACACAATTTAATTTCTTCTTTCGACTAGCTTTAAGAATATCCACACCTGAGGATAGACGTGATCCAAATGAACCACATCCGGGCTCCTCCTCGAAATAGGGAGATGATCTCAAAGCCAAAGTTCGACCAGAACATGTGGGGCAGAATCACCCACCTAATCCCCCTCTGATGCCTTACGCTCAGTAGGAGTACTTGATTTTCATGGCAGAGATGATTAAGCAGGTGGTTGTGCCTTTCAGGCAAGATCTACCACCACAGCCTGCTGAAGCACCCGTGTCTGTCTCAAGAGCTCCTATTGATAAGCTCCGACAATACTCGATCTACACTTTCACCGTCCAAGATCAAGACAATCCTGAAGTAGCTGAGTATTGGTTGGAAAACACTCTTAAAGTTCTGAATTAGCAAATTAAGTATCCGAACAAACACAAGTTGGAATGTGCTCTGGCACTAATCTCCAAAGAGGCTCAGAGTTGGTGGGGCACTGTGACACTCACTGTACCTGAACATAGAGTCACACGGGACTTCTTCATTCAGGAGTTCTGTAAGAAGTACATCAGCAACCATTACCTTGTTGAAAGGCGTAAGAAGTTCTTCCATCTGAGACAAGGAAGACGACCCGTGGAGTAGTACATCAACGACTTTTGTAAGTACTCGAGGTATGGTTCGGAGATCATACGCACTGAAAAGAAGAAGTGTAGAATGTTTATTGATGGCATATCTTCATTGCTTTGGAGTTGGAAGACTTCCAAAACCTGGTCAACCGGGCGATTGCTACTGAAGCCTCTTAGAAGGCTTATGAAAGAAGGAAAGGTAACCAAGCCCGATCCGATAAGAGGTTCTGAGACGATTCTAGACCACGTATACCTCAGAAGAAAGGTAGATAGTGGGACTAGAAGTCTGTCACCTTTCAACAGCTACTGAGAACGGGATATGTGCCACAATCTAGTCTTCGGGGACATTTGTTGCTCGTACAGCTTCGGTTGATAGCACGGGTGGTTCTAGGAGAATTTCACAGACTCCCTCATGCAATTTTTGTTAGAAGAGACATCCTGGGTAGTGTCGTAGGCAGTCCGGGTCCTGTTATCTTTGTGGTGAATCTGGCCACTTCGTCAGATAAAGTCCGTAAAATCTTAACGCTTCCACCTCTATGGCTTCTCAGAACAATCCTAATAAGGGAAGAGGAGTGAAGCAAGTGCAGTCTAGATCAGTAGGAAGACCCCGCAACTCGAACACTCCTGCAGCTGGACGTGACCTTCAGACCTTCGCTCAGATGTACCATGTTTGAGGTTGAGAGCAGGAAGACGACTCTGATGTGATTGCAGGTATGGTGGAATTATGTTATGAGATTGTTTATGCTTTGGTGGATCTCGGTTCTACGCATTCCTTTATTGGTGAACCATTGATCGAGAAGTATGCCTTAGAACCTGAACCGGTCACTTTTAAGATAGTTGTCTCTAACCCACTAGGAGATAGTGTGGTTGTACGTATCTGTAAAGCTTGCCCTCTGAGGATCCAAGGGATCTCATTTCCAGCAAATTTGATGGCATTGCCTTTCCCTGAGTTCGATCTTATCCTAGGCCTTGATTGGTTAGCTGAACATCAAGCCTGGGTAGATTGTTCGAAAAAAATATGTATCTCCGCGGACTCGGCAATGAGAACATAGCCTTGATGAAAGCCAAACCCGAGTCTAAAGAAGCCATTATGTGTGCTATGGATTCTAAAGAGGATGCAAAGCTCGAAAATGTGCCAATAATGAAAGAATTTCCCGATGTATTGCCTGATGAACTTCAGAGACTCCCTCTGACTAGGGAAGTGGAATGCAGAATCGAAGTGCAACCGGGGACTACACTAGTCTCCATTGCTCTAATTGAATTGAAGGAATTAAAGGCCCAAATCCAAGATCTTTTGGATAAGGGATTTATTCGGCTGATTTCCTCATCCTAGGGAGTACATGTCTTGTTTGTCAAGAAGAAAGATGGCTCGATGTGACTATGCATTAACTATCGCTAGCTGAATAGAGTAACAATCAAGAATAAGTATCCGTTACCGAGGATCAATGACCTCTTCGATCAGTTGAATGATGCTTCTGTATTCTCTAAGATAGACCTACGATCCGGATACTATCAAATGCTAGTGAAGGAGTATGATGTTCCAAAGACTACCTTCTGAACTAGATACGACCACTATGAGTTCTTGGTAATGCCTTTTGGGCTTACCAATGCACTTGCAGCCTTCATGGACCTGATGAACCGTGTGTTCCGGCCCTATCTAGATAGATTCATGGTTGTGTTCATAGATTACATCCTGATCTATTCCAAGGACACTGCCACTCATGAAGAACATTTTCGGATTGTGCTTCAGACTCTTCGGGAGAAACAGTTGTACGCTAAGTGCAATAAATGTGAGTTCTGGCTATTTGAAGTATCATTTTTAGGTCATGTGATTTCTTCTACGGGAATTTAGGTGGACCTGAAGAAGATTCAAGTGATTCTTGATTGGATCCCTCTAAAGAATGTTAGAGAAGTACGTAGCTTTCTGGGCCTTGCAAGCTACTACCGTAGATTCGTTAAAGGGTTCTCGATGATTGCTACACCCTTGACGAAGCTTCTCCATAAAGAAACTCCCTTTGTGT
The DNA here is from genome assembly GCA_019671005.1 of Hibiscus mutabilis. NCBI lineage: Eukaryota > Viridiplantae > Streptophyta > Magnoliopsida > Malvales > Malvaceae > Hibiscus > Hibiscus mutabilis. Next base: position 5,551,718 of record CM033727.1, on the reverse strand, counting down.
GGACTGTGGAACAACAAAGGAGTTTTGATAAGCTTAAGCAAGTCCTAACCCATGCCCCTATTTTGGTGCAACCCGAGTCAGGCAAGGACTTCACCGTATACAGTGATGCATCCTACCTGGGATTGGGCTTGTGCTTATGCAAGAAGGAAAAGTCATTGCTTATGCCTCACATCAGCTTAAACCGCACGAGCTGAACTACCCGACGTATGATTTAGAGTTAGCTGTTGTTGTGTTTGCCTTAAAGATTTGGAGGCACTATCTTTACAGTGAGAAGTGTTACTTGTACACTAATCACAAAAGCTTGAAGTATCTTCTGACTCAGAAAGAGTTGAATCTTCGTCAACGACGGTGGATGGAAATTTTGAAGGACTATGACTTGGTCATTGATTACCATCCTGGTAAGGCCAATGTTGTGGCTGACGCCCTTAGTCGGAAGCTCACTCCCTCTCCGAGGTGTTTGAATGCTCACTTTCGACTCAAGAAGCGTGGCGAACTATTATCTAAATTGAGAGTTCAGTCAACTATCGTGTCTCGAATTAGAGCACTCCAAGAATCTGATAAGGAGTGTTGTGTGTATAGGTGTACTATAATTGATACACAATTTGTGCAAGTATACACATCAAACAAGTAATAAAGTGATGAGTGCGTATCGTCTCCCCATGGATAGGAGGCCAAACTAGTTTAGTCAAAACACGCCAATAAGACAGTAACCAAATGTTGTAGCAATGAGAAACAATAGTATAAATGTTATGGCAAAAAGGAAAAGGTTTATAAATGTTGTGGCAACAACTATAATGTAAACTTAGAAGAAGTAAGGTCGCTTCTAACATCCATTCACGTAAATGAAACTCTATATGGGAATGACTGGTTGGACCTGCTATGGATTCTTATACCTAAGCCTAATGAATGTCTAAGACCAACTTGCCCCTCTCATGCTCGATAGAGTCACAGGAATGCTTCTAAAACTATCTCTAGCAAGAAACCTGGTAGAAGGGAACATTAGAGTAATACCTCTTGGCGTAAACCCTTAACATGTAACCACCGATTAAAGCTCTAATCCTTTTAGTCATTGAAACTATATCCTTATTTCTAAGAAGATTTAGGGTTTTGCCTCTCAGCATCAAACCCCATTGTCCACTTTAGTCTTAGCCTAACTCTCTTGAATATTAAGCTAACCAAAATCTAAACAATAGTTAACTCTCGTAAGCTCTTACAAGTTTATTGCAACTAACGAACAACGGACAAAGCATGAGATGAACACGAAAGCAACCAAATATTCATAAAAACTTAAAGCATCATCATCCAAGACATGCCCAAGCCACTTAACACATCCCATTTAAAGAAATGAAATGAAACAGTAAACAACTAAGAGAGGGAGAAACTCCTGAGCTGTGTTGGACTGCTGTGCACTGATCTAAGCCCGCTGCTTCTCTCAAAGTCCAGCAAAAGCACCCCTTGAAGCTTCAAAAATGGAGGGCGCTTCGATGGAGGAAGAAGAAGATGGAAGGCAACTGCCTTTTCTTTCTCTTTCTTAGCTCACTTGTAACTTTTTCCTGCTCTCCCTTAAATGGGGGTATCTTATCCTTTATATAGTGGGGGCTCCTAGGGTTTTGTGCCCTATATTCTAAAGAAATATTCCCTTCACATATGGGAATAAAGCAGACTGACAGATATACGTGTAGGGCCTCAATAAATATCTTCAGTCTGTTGTCCTCTAGTAAACCCATGAATGCTATCCAAAATGCTGTGGCATTTCTCCCTACATCGCTCTTCATTTCTCTGCACATCACCACACCAACCAAAACCTTCCAAAGCAGCACTATTCTTGCAAATAATCAAAGAAAACAAAACCAACAACACCAAATGCAACTATATGAACTAATTGCATCTATATGCCATGAAATGGGCTTGATTTCATACAATAACTTAAGTAAAAAGGCATGAAATTTTAACCTTTTGCAAGGTTAACTCACCCCCAAACTTAAGCCATTGCTTGTCCTCAAGTAATGAATAGAAATCAGCAGAAAAATGGTACAACATAGAATCAGTTCAAGACAGTGCTACTACAAAATTTCAGTCCTTAAATAGTTTTGGCTCAACATGTTAGACAAATATGAGATTTTAAGAACTTTTTTCTTTAGGCCAAGATTCTTCAAATATGCGCGCATGTGACTACATCCTCCTTACGCTTAACAAAGTTAGTAAAATTTTAACTAAGTTCTCGAGTTTTCCCTAATTTTTCTTAATCAAAATAAGCACAGACTACTCTCATATTCTTTTTTCTCTTTTTTATGCCTTGAGGGGTGTTAGCTCATCACAACTATCGTCCCTAACTGTAGATGAGTATGGAGCAAACATCTCACCCCTGAGTTGGTAAGTAGAGTCATCCCGTGAAAACTTTCATTCACTCATATGATGTTGCTGCCATTTATTTTAAGTATAGTAATCAGGCACTACAACACATAGAGGAATGTCTCTATTTAGCTATGCATTTGCATTTATTCATATTTTAACACAAGAAACAAGAGAACTAATTAAGCCTTTAAGCTTTCATTTATCATTCAAGTTCAATCTATATTCAAACTAAGACATCCAAGAGTTTTTTTTACCAAAAATAATCTAACAGTTATAAGCATACGGAGCATGCAATCAAGTAGCAAAGCATATAAAAAAATTAGGTCCTACAACCAGTTCTACCAATCTCACAAGTCAAAACCATCCAATCACTTCCTAGCCATAATAATCAAATTCTCATAATTGGACATCATCAAATTATTCATACAACTATATTTAAACCAATCAAAATGCTATAGCAAAGTTCTGCTTATCACTATATGTTGATGCAAATGATTAACTATGAACACTAACACCCCCAAACTTGAAAGATGCAGTGTCCTCAATGCATGAAAATTAACTAAAACTAAACTAAATGCAAATGCAAGTTACCTTCTACAGATCTGTTTTAGTGTTTTGGGTTTGACTCCTTGGTGCTTGATTTTTTTCTTCTTCAGGGCTGTGATGGGCTCATCGGTTACATCTTGCTGGGTTGGTTGGTCAACTAGTTCCTCCTGGGCTAATTGGTTCTCGTCATCATTATCTTCGTTGAGGGTACTCCATGCACGACCTGCTGTACATTTTAGACGACTCTTAGTCTTTGTTGTAGCATCAACAGTTGGGGCAGGTGTAGGTGCTGTAGAGTTTTCAGCCATCTCATCTTCCCCACTGTCAATATCGACAGGGTCATCGATGGGAGGTTCTGGTGGTGGTGGGGCATGCATTGGAGCATTTTCCTTTTTCGGCCTTACTGTCCGAGGGCTTTGTTTGATGGTGGTATTTGTTATTGTTTCTGGAGCAGGTGGTGGTCGTTGTGGTGCAGTTGGCATTGGAACTGGTGTAGCTTGCGGGGCTGGCTGGTCATTATTGGCCTTATGCAAGTCATTGGGGAAGGGTAGGAATTCAATCTTCATGTGTGAGAGTATCTCTTTAAAGTAAAAGTTAATGGTCATATCCATTGCCTTGACATACTTGAAATAAGTTGTCAGGCTGCCCTTCAGTTCATCCATCTGCTCGTGCATGCGCTTGGTAGAGGCGACAAGGGCGGCGATTCTTGCTGCAGCAATTGTTTTGGCCCCACCTTCCAACATTTCCACTGGAGCATCTTCATTAAATTCCCTAAGTCCAGAGATTTGGTCTAGGGTTAACGCACCATTGCCCTTCTCGATTTCATCCTCTTGAGGGTCTTCAAAGACTTGTTTTTTGCGGCAGAGTGCTGCGATGAGATTAAGGAAGATGAGAGGGCTTGACTTTCTCTTTAAGTAGGAATAGACTTCCTCAACAATCAGTTTACCCACATCAATTTATCGTCCATTGAGGATGAAGTGTAGCAATAGTAACCTGGTGATGTGCACTGTGGTAGAATGAGAGGTGGGCATGAGGCGAGTCTTCAGGTAATGGTTCCACACCTTAGCCTCAGGCTTGAGGCGGCCTCTTTTAACAACCTTCTTGGCTGGATCCAACTCTGTCTCAATAAAGCATAGGTCTTCCAAGACCTCCTTGTATGTTTGGACATATACAGATTCAACAAAGGAAATATGGTGGTCATTGATATTCTTTAACCCATAGAACTTGTTGACTGCATTAGCGGTAAATTTAATTTTTCCCCTTGCACATAAACAGCAGATTGGGTGGGACTCATCAAATGGGCATAAAACTCCCTAACCAAGGAGATATAGATGCCGCTAGGGTGTTGGACAAAAGTCCCCCAATCGTGCTTATCGATTACATGTAAAATTTCTTTGTCGAAGCCTCTTTCTCCTTCTAATGGAACTTTAAAACCTTGCTCCGGGTAGACCTTGCGATCTTTTATCTATTGAAATCGCTCCTTAGCGCCAGCGTCGAAGAACTTCTTGATTTCCACAGTGGGTTCGGCTTGGGAGCTACTAGAGGCGCCCGTGACATTCTTCATACGTGTCATGTTTTGCAAAGGGGGCAGAAATTTTTTTAGCTATTAGGGTTTGGAAAGGAATTTTGACAGCTTTTTGGGAAGGAAGATGATGATTTTTTTAGTATGAAGAAATTAAACAAGAAGAAGACGGAGTGATGGGAAGTTGAAAAGAGGGTAACTGAAACAATTTATAGGAGAGAGATGATGGTGGCAGTTTTTAAGTTATAGGGAAGAGAAAATGTATGACAAGTTTTAAATGAAAAGCAAAAAGTAAGAGAGAGAATGTGGAAGGCAATGATGAATTAGGGTTTTTAAATTGGAAAAAGAATATTATCCCTCAATTTTTTCTTTTTTTCTTTAATGCCCCCCAAAACATGGGAAAATGTGGGCTTAATAACTCCCCTTATATGGAAAAAAGGCAAAGCCCTTCCCATATTAAAGCTGCGCCAAACCTGCATGAAATCATAGCCTGCCACCTGTAACTTTAGGGTTAAATCTGACATTACGAATTAAAGAAAACACAAACGCTTGAAATAAAATAACTAAGGGTTAAAGAGATACAAGAAAAAATAACCTTATTTATGAACAATAAAAACTAAAAATGCTATAGAAAGTAAGAGATAAGAAGGGTGCAAACTTTTATGAATCTTGGAGAAACATGGCTGATTTGTCTCGCAAGATGGGAGCTCCATTGTAGACCTTCAGCCTCTGTCTGTTCACCTTGAAAACAACTTCATCATCAAGTTTCTTGATCTCTACAGTGTCATGAGGGTATACCTTGTGCACAACAAAACGGCCTGACCATCACGACTTTAGCTTTCCTGGGAAAAGCTTAAGTCGTGAATTGTAGAGAATGACTTCTTGGCCCTCAAAAAATGTTATTGCAAAATATGTTTATCATACCATTTCTTAGTCTTCTTCTTGTACAAGCGTGCAATCTCATAAGCTTGGGCCCTGAATTCCTCCATTTTGTTAAGCTCCAAAAGCCTCTTTTCACATGCTAACTGGGAATCCATATTGAGCTTCTTGATCACCCAATAAGCTTTGTGTTCAAGTTCCATGGGTAGGTAGCATGCTTTGCCATATACAAGCTTAAATGGAGACATCCCCAAGGGTGTCTTGAAGGCTATGCAATATGCCCACAATGCTTCGTCGAGTCTGGGAGACCAATCCTTTCTTTTGGGAATTACCACTTTTTCCAAAATTTGCTTGATTTCTCGATTTGAGATTTCAGCTTGGCCATTGGTCTGAGGGTGATATGTTGTAGCAACTTTATGGTGCACTCCATACCACTGCAATGCTTTAGCAATAAGCCTATTGTTAAAGTGCTTCCCTTCATCACTTATGATAGCTCGTGGGGTTCCAAATCTTGTGAATATGTTCTTGTGAAGGAACTTCAACACTGTTTTTTAGTTATTCTTTGATGATGTTGTGGCTTCCACCCATTTCGACACATAGTCAACTACTAATAGAATGTAGAGATCTTCAAAGGATGATAGAAATGGGCCCATGAAGTCTATTCCCCACACATCGAAGAGTTCTACTTTGAGAATACCTTGCAAAGGCATCTCATGCCTTCGAGATATATTCCTCGTCTTTTGGCATCTATCACATGCTTTGTCGAATTCGTGTGCATCTTTGAAAAGTGTGGGCCAATAGAATCCGCATTGTAGGACCTTTGCAGCAGTCCTAGTTCCTCTAAAGTTGCCTTCACATAAAGATGAATGGCAATGGAACAAGATTTCCTTTTGCTATTCTCCAGAGACACAGGTTTGAATCATTTGATCAGCATATTGCTTGAACAGGCAAGGCTCGTCCTAGAAGTAGAATAGAATCACATATCATGCTTGAACTTCTTTTTTCCCTGGCTATTCAAATCAGGAGGAAAAATACCACTAACAAAAAAGTTAACAATATCAACATACCATGGAATTTTGTAGCATATAATATTTTCTTATCAAGGAATTACTCCTTAATATCTAAGTTCTCATTCTCAGCCTTGTTTTCTATTCTAGAAAGATAGTCAGCAACCTAATTTTCGCAACCTTTTCTATCCTTAGCCTCCAAATCAAATTCTTGCAAAAGAAGTATCCACCTAATGAGTCTAGGTTTAGCATCCTTTTTAGTCACTAAGTATTTAATAGCAGAATGATCAGTATGTACTATGACCTTAGTGCCTATCAAGTATTCTTTAAACTTGTCAAAGGCAAACACAACGGCTAGTGGTTCTTTTTCAGTGGTTGTGTAATTGACTTGTGCATCATTTAGGGTGCGACTAGCATAATAAATATCATGAAAAATTTTACCTTGGCGTTGTCCAAGTGCTGCCCCCACCGTATAATCACTTCATCGCACATCAACTCGAATGGTGAGGTCCAATCTGGGGGACAACTATGGGTGCGAAGATGAGCTTCTCCTTGAGTTCATTAAATGCACTGTAGCATTCTGCATCAAAGATGAATGGATGGTTTTGTTGAAGCAAATTACACAATAGCTTGGAGATTTTTGAGAAGTCCTTAATGAACCTCATATAAAAGCCAGTATGCCCTAAGAAACTTCGAATCCCTTTCACTGTGGTGGGTGGTGGTAGCTTCTCAACTACTTCAACCTTGGCCTTGTCCACTTCTATCCCTTGTTGAGAAATTTTCTGACCTATAACAGTTCCTTCAGTCACCATAAAATGACATTTCTCCTAATTGAGCACTAAGTCTGCTTTTTCGTATCTCTTGAGTACCTTGGAAAAGTTGCCTAAACATGATTCGAAAGTATCTCCGGAGACTGAAAAATCATCCATGAAGATATCTAAAAATTATTCAACCATATCAGAAAAGATGACCAACATGCACCTCTGAAGAGTAACTGGAGCATTGTAAAGCCCAAAGGGCATTCGTCGAAATGCATAAGTACCGTAAGGGCAAGTGAAGGTTGTCTTCTCTTGATCTTTCGCTGCTATAGCAATCTTGGTATACCCTGAGTATCCGTCAAGGAAATAGTAGAAAGATTTGCCCGCCAATCGATCTAGCATTTGATCAATGAATAGGAGGGGTAGTGATTCTTCTTGGTTGCCTTGTTGAGCTTCCGATAGTCCATGCAAATTCTCTACCCCGTAACAGTTCTTGTTGGTAAGAATTCACTGTTTTCACTGCTCACCACGTTCATGCCTCCCTTCTTTGGTACACATTGTACCGAGCTGGCCCATGAACTATTGGATATTGGGTAAATAATTCCCGCATCAAGCCATTTGATTATCTCCTTCATCACCACCATCTTCATGACTGGATTGAGCCTTTTTTGGGTTTCAACAGATTTGTTGTGACAATCATCAATAAAAATTTTGTGCATACAAATGGTAGGGCTTATACCCTTCAAATCAGCCATAGTTCACCCTAGAGCTTTTTTATGTTGAGAAAGCATATTTATCAAGCTACATTCTTGCTTAGGGGTTAGACTAGAAGAGATTATCGTAGGCAAGGTCTCATTACTACCCAAATAAGCATATTTAAGATGTAAAGGTAATGGCTTTAATTCTAATGTGGGTGCATGCTCAAGTGAGGGTTTAGGAGGGACAAATTTAGCAAAATCTAAAGGTTCAAAATGCATACCTGGTCTAGCAATGAGCAAGCTAGACTGTTGCACCTCCACTGGGAACTCTTCAAGCTTCTCATTGTCCTCCTCATTGAGTTTCACATAGTCCTTAATTTCCACAAAATTGCTGTAACATAATTCTGCAGCTTCCTCTTCTGCCATAGCATCTATGTGTTGACACTCTTCATATTCATCCACATATTTGAGGGTGTTGAAAACATTTATAGTCACCCTCTGGTCAGCCACCCGCATGGTGAACTCCCCCTTTTCACAATCAATTAAAATTTGACTTGTCGTTAGGAATGGTCGTCCCAAGATAATTGGTGCTTTGTCATCTACTTCACAATCAAAGATAAGGAAGTCAGCTGGGAAGACAAATTTTCCCACCTTAACAACAACGTCTTCTATCTTTCCTTCTGGTCTTACATGAGATCTATCTGCGAGTTGTAAAATCACTGTTGTAGGTATTGTATCTCCCATTCCAAGCTTCATAAAGATAGACTTGGCCATTAGGTTGACACTAGACCCAAGGTCACATAGAGTTTTCCCCATGTAATTATCACCTATGGAACATGGAATAATAAAGCTGTCTGGATCACTCCTTTTGGGTGGCAAGTCACTCAATACAGAGTAACACTCCTTTGTTGTAGCAATAGTCTCGTACTTCTCCAAATTCCTTTTCTTTGTGACAATGTCCTTGAGAAACTTAGAATATGTAGGCATTTGATCAATGGCCTCCAGAAATGGGACATTGATATACATCTGATCGAGGATATCCACAAATTTCTTGAAATGAAGATCGTCTTTGTGATTCTTCCATCTTCAGTTCCCTCCAGAAATGGGACAATATCCTCTGATCGAGGGAAGGGTGGTGGGGGTCTGACATCTTCTCCTACTGGTGGTTCTCTTTCTTTTGTTGTAGCTTTACTCTGTACACCAGTAGTAGGTTCACCTGTTGATCTTTCATTTTTATTCTCTAATAGAGCTGATTCTTTTTGTAAAGATGGCTTTTCATTCACTGATGGGGGAGTAGGATCATCGAACTTCTTTCCCCCAAACTTATCTCACTGGAACCACCACAATTTGAAAAGCATCGTATATTGTCAAATAAATATTCCTTAATCTCAAATGAATATAAATAATGCAGTATAGAGAGAAGAAGGATCGATCCACAGGGACTATGGAGATTCTGATGTAAAAGGCTTTGATTATGACTTTAGCGTGGAAATAAAAATAATAGGGGTTTTGATAGAGTAGGAACTAAAAGCAAAATGATAAAAACAAATTTAGAGAAAATGATGAAGTAAATATTTTTGGAAAAAAGTTGATTAAATTAATTAGCCTCAAGCTTTGCTTGGCTTCAATTCAAACTGATCATTGAAAAAGGATTTTTACCCCAGATACATGCATGTTACATTCTACAAGGCCTAACCCTTGTAACTTGTTTTTCTCTTCGGTAAACCGATAATTCAAAATCAATTTTTGAATTCTAGTTTTCTGGCTAGACTAACCATGACTATTGTCGTTAGAATAAAACAGTTTAAAATTTGGAAAAACCCGACTCAGACTATGTTGTCTCGATGAGAATCGAATCTGATTTCAATTTCCCTTAGCGAATCTGTTGCTAAGTGTGTTCACAAGAAGTCAAATTTGCTACAAGCCGATCCTTCCTCCCAACTATAAATCTGAACAACTTTCAAGCCAACGCTAACTTTTTGAAATGAAAGCACAAAGATTTTAATAGAAAGGTCGATTGTCGATCTAACTTTTTAGAAAATTGAGAATGTAAGACGAAGTTTTTGAGTGCTTTTTAATTCTCAAAAGATGAATTGAAGCTTCACTTTAAGCCTTTGGCTAATAGGAAAATTTAGCTAAGCATGATTATGGTAAAAATCATACTTAGCATTTAAAAGAAAATAAACAAAAACTAAAAGAATAAAAATGAAAAGAATAGAGAATTTTATAAAACTTCAAAAGTAAAAAGAAAGCTAAGAATGAGGATGAGAGATGATTTTTCTAGCTTACCCCAAATGGGTATTTATACCATTCTAAAAACCCTAAAGATGATAAAGGATAAATCCTAAAAATGTTTAAATTAAATACAATAGATAATCCAAAGTTTAAATTTTAAATCCATCTGATAAGCTATCAAAATGTGGCTGATAAGCTATCACCACTGCTGACATCATCTTCTAGAAGCACTGACGTGGCGTCTAGTCATCCTTTCATGCCCAGATTCATGCCCACTAACCAGCCTTGACTCTAGAGAAAAATCTGTAGAATTTTGCCTCTTTTAGCAGAGTTTCTAGAATCCAATGTCATGCACGGAAAATAAGAGAAAACGCCCGAATTAGCAACATAAACCGACAAACAATGAGTAATTAATAACAAAATAATAACTATTTAAATCACTCATCAGGTGTCATTCCTCAAAATTAGTGTACTACACTGCTCCTTGCCATGATTTTTAGTGACTTCAGTATCACTAGGTAAAGTACCTTGAGGTCGAGAGTGCAAAGCTTGTGCGATTTGGCCTACTTCAGTCTCCATGGATCTCAAGGAAGAGTTATGGCTTTAAAGCAATGCACCTTAACTCTTGATAGACATCGAATGGTCTTGGAGCAAAGCCTTAGTGGTTTTCATGAAATCTCAGAAAGTAGCTTCCAAAGAATTATTGGTTGATGAAGAGGTTGTACCTTTGTTGTCATTTTGCCAAGGCATATTCTACTGAAAAGTCTGGGACTCAATCTGATTATGTTTCCTATTCGAGCTTCAGCATTGTGGGTTCCATGATTCCCCCAAGAAAGATTAGGATGCTGACGTCATCCTGGATTGTAAGTGTTTGAGTAGGGGTTATGGTTGTTCCTATTGAAGTTCCCCACATAGTTGATAGATTCATGATTTTCAGGGCATTCGCTTACATGATGGTGTCCATCACATTAAACACAAGTGGTTTCTACCTTTACTTCTTTTACCTCACTTGGGCGTTGGAGATTCTTCAACATGGTGGTAATAGCCGACAACTGAGCTGAAACAAAGTCATTGTTGTCTGATTCTCGTGTCCCATGTGATCTTCTTCCCGTGCTAAGTCTTGAAGTAGGGAATTGGTAGTCATTGTTTGCTATCCTATCAAGGATATCAAATGCTTCTTGTGGTGATTTGTATAGCAAAGTACCATTTGTTGAAGCATCCAACATTATTCTTGTAGGAGCATTGACACCATTGTTGAACATTACAACCTGTGTCCAGTATTGGAATAAGTGATTGGTACATTTGCGAAGCAGTACCTTGTATTTATCCCAACACTCGTACATTGACTCGTCATCAGCTTGATGAAAGGAGCCTATGTCATTCCGCAACTGTGTGTTCATGTTGGGTGGATTATATCGTAGTAAAAAACTGCGGCATAAATCTGCCCATGATTCCATTGAACCGGCTAGCACTCCACTCAACCAAGCTTGTGCTCGATCACGCAATGAATAAGGAAATAGCTTGCTACAGCACATCTTCATGCACACCTTGTTGTCGAAAAGAATCGCATACTTCCAAGAATGCTCGAATGTGTTATCTTGCATCTTCATGAGGCGATCCACCAAACTGCCCAATGGAATTCAATATGTTAAACATGACTGGTTTGAGTTCAAAATTAGCTGCTTGAATCTCGGGAGCCACAATTACAGGATTTAGATCATCCAAGATAGGATTCAAGTGGTTCCTAATAGCTCAAGGTCGAACTATTGCTCCAGGATTTGCTAATATTATCTAGATTTTTATCTACTTGATTGCCTTGGTTACCACCCCTATACATTGTTCTTAATGCTTCTTGTATGCGTCTTCTTTGGCGAAATAAGTGCTCAATCTCAGGCACGAAAGGTGATAATGGTTCTTCGGGTCTTCTTTAGGTCATGCAATAGCACAACACCTGAAAAAAATGAAACAAGAAAAACAAATAAAACTAAATAGAAAAAAAAGTAAGGATGTAAAGATTAAACTCTAATAACCTATTGCCAGTCCCTGGCAACAGCGCCAAAAACTTGTTGTGTGTGTAGGTGTACTATAATTGATACGCAATTTGTGCAAGTATACATATCGAACAAGTAATAAAGTGATGAGTGAGTATCGTCTCCACAAGGATTGGAAGCCAAACTAGTTTAGTCAAAACACACCTATAAGACAGTAACCAAATGTTGTAGCAATGAGAAACAATTGTAGAAATGATATGGCAAAAAAGAACAGGTTTATAAATGTTGAGGCAACAACTATAGTGCAAACTGAGAAGAAGTAAGGTCACTTCTAACATCCACTCACGAAAATGAAACTCTATATGGGAATAACTGGCTGGACTTGCTATGGATTCTTATACCTAAGCCTAATAAATGTCTAGGACCAACTTGCCCCTCTCATGCTCGATAGAGTCACAAGAATGCTTCTAAAACTATCTCTAGCAAGAAACCTGGTAGAAGGGAACATTAGAGTAATACCTCTCAGCGTAAACACTTAACATGCAACTACCGATTAAAGCTCTACTCCTATTAGTCGTTGAAACTCTATCTTTATTTCTAATAAGAGTTAGGGTTTTGCCTCTCAGCATCAAACCCCATTATCTACTTTAGTCTTAACCTAACTCTCTCGAATATTAAGCTAACCAAAACCTAAACAACGGCTAACTCTCGTAAGCTCTTTCAAGTTTAGTGCAATTAACGAACAATGGACAAAGCATGAAATGAACAAGAAAGCAACAACATTCATAAAAACTTAAAGCATCATCATCCAAGACAGGCCCAAGCCACTTAAATCAGTTCATGGCTGGGCAAACATCATCCATAATCATTCGTTTAACACAACCCATTTAAAGAAATGAAATGAAACAGCAAACAACTAAGAGAGGGAGAAACTCCTGAGCTATGTTGGGCTGTCGTGCACTGATCTAAGCCTGTTGATTCTCTCAAAGTCCAACGAGAGCACCCCTTGGAGCTTTAAAAATGGAGAACGCATCGATGGAAGAAGAAGAAGATGGAAGGCAGCCACTTTTTCCTTCTTTTTCTTAGCTCACTTGTAACTTTTTCCAACTCTCCCTTAAATGAGGGTATCTTGTCCTTTATATAGTGGGGTCTCCTAGGGTTTTGTGCCCTAGATTCCAAAGAAATATTCCCTTCACATGTGGGAATAAAACAGACTGGTAGGTACACGTGTAGGGCCTTAATAAATATCTTTAGTTTGTTGTCCTCTAATGCTCCCAAGAATGCTATCCAAAATGCTATGGCATTTCTCCCTGCATCGCTCTTCATTTCCCTGCACATCACCATACCAGCCAAAACCTTCCAAAGTAGCACTATTCTTGCAAATAATCAAAGAAAACAAAACCAACAACACAAAATGCAACTATATAAACTAAATGCATCTATATGCCATGAAACGAGATGAAATGGGCTTGATTTCATACAACAACTTAAGTAAAAAGGCATGAAATGTTAACCTTTTGCAAGGACAATGTTGTGGCTGACGCCCTTAGTCGGAAGCCTACTTCCTCTTCGAGGTGTTTGAATGCTCTTTTTTGGCTCAAGAAGTATGGCAAACTATTGGATAAATTAAGAGTTCAGTCAACTATCGTTTCTCGAATTAGAGCACTCCAAGAATTTGATGAGGAGTTTCAAACTCTCATTGCTAAGATCAAGGATAAGCCAGATCCTGACTTTGCTATTAATTCTGAAGGTTTATTGTGTTTTCGAAATCGTATTTGTTTCCCTAATTATGATGATCTTTGAAACCAGATTTTGAGTGAAGATCATTCGATTTCTTTCTATGTTCATCCTGGAGCTATCAAGATGTATAAAGACTTAAAAGAGCTGTATTGGTGGTCTGGTATAAAAGGTGAGATCACAGACTTTGTGACAAGGTGTCTGACCTGCCAACGGGTTAAAGCCAATCACAAGGTACTTACCGGTCTCTTGCAACCTATTAAGCTTTTCATAGTAGAAATGGGAAAGTATTACGATAGATTTCGTAAGTGGTCTACCAATGACACCGAAGAAGAATGACGTTATTTGGGTCATTGCAGATCGATTCACCAAGTCTACTCATTTTCTTCCAGTAAGAATGGACTTTAGCTTGCCTATGTCCATCATCTTCGACCGTGATCTGCGTTTTGCATCTCAATTTTGGAGAACCATACACGAAGCTTTGGGGATGCGAGTGCAACTAAGCACTGCTTTCCACCCTCAAACCGATGGCCAATCTGAAAGGGTTATTAAGGTAACCTTATTTCTCTTTTACCCATATATATAAGTGTTCTATACCAATCCCGATTCTTCCTTGTAGATTCTGGAAGATATGCTACGAGCCTGTGTTATTGATTTCGAGAATTCTTGGGAGAAATCTTTACCGCTAGTGGAGTTTTCATACAACAATAGTTATTAAGCTTCGATTCAAATGGCCCCTTATGAAGCTTTGTACGTGTTGTCACTGATTTTAAGCCTGACATAAAAAACAAGGGAAGTGATCGCATCAAATATGGAAAAAGGGGAACAAATCCCAAATCAATGCAAATCGGACCAAAGTTAAGGGGAAATATGAATCATTCAAGTAAGGCAAGGAATCGAGCATAATCATAACGAATATGGAAAGTCAAAGATTCCTCACTACAAACTTATGGCAAATTTCCAATAGGATCCAAGCATTTTTAGGCCAAGATGTCTTCTTAAGTAACGACCTTCTTTTAGTTACCTATCCAACGTATCTTGAAATGCCTCGATCGAATGTTAGGAGCTCAAGATAAGCTCAATTTACTGAAGACAGCGCGTGCAAAAAATCATTTACGGGTTCAATACAGGACTTTGATCTTAATAAAAAAATTTAATGGATTTATTGATTATTCGTGATTAAAATCGGGCTTAGATATTTCCCTGATATTTTAGGATTGAATTGAATGTGGGCTGATTCCTTTCCATGTATACCAAACATAAAAAGGGAATATGCTTTAAGATTTTTAGGTTTTTAGGGTTTTTGAAGCCTATAAATAGGCTTTATTCCATTGTAAATTCACCCTTTCACTCACTCATTCCCTCATTCACTCACTCACAACTCATCTTCTTACAACCACTCACCCTATTTACCATACTCATAGAAGCATATAAGAAGCAGTTGTATTTCAAGATTCTGAGTAATAAAAGTTCGAAGCCTTTGTTGAGGTATATTGTTTAATTTTCTATTTCTTTTATATAATTTACTTTTGTTTTGTTTTGTTTTCAAAAGAAAAAAAATAAAGAAGTGTTCTTGAGATTTTGGGAGTTCAATCTAAAAAAAATGTGTTTGGGGAAATGATTCTATGTTTGTGAAGATCCAAGTAATCTTTTAAGTGAAGAACATGGCAGTGTTCTTGGTAAAAAGGGGTTTGATCCAAAAACTTTAAATATTTCTAGATTTGGAATATTTGATTGAGACTTTTATTATTTATGCTATTTATTTACTTTATTTACATTATTTATTTATTGTTAATTAAACCCTTTAATTTATTTCCCACATGTATTTAATTTTGTCATTTATCTTTCATTTTGTTTTATTTAACTTTTAATTAACTTTTAGTTTAGGTATGGTCCT
Source organism: Hibiscus mutabilis (assembly GCA_019671005.1). Taxonomy (NCBI): domain Eukaryota; kingdom Viridiplantae; phylum Streptophyta; class Magnoliopsida; order Malvales; family Malvaceae; genus Hibiscus; species Hibiscus mutabilis. The sequence goes on along the minus strand of CM033727.1, from coordinate 5,536,093 downwards.
TAGGACTAGGTTCTTAAATGTTCTAGTTAGAGCTAAAAAATAAAAAACTCTTATTTACTCTAAAATTAATAAAACACACTTAATTACATTTGAACCCCGATAAATAAAATTCACTTAGACAATTCTTAGGTTTAATCACTAACATAGAATAATAAAAGCTTCAACCAACTAATTGATTCTTTATTTGTTCGATTAAAAAGAGAAACTTAATTAATTTGGTGTCTTATCAAACGAAAATGACGGGTTAGCGCCAGAAGTGTTGAGGTGATTAAAGTTCATTTTCCTAATGATAAGGCCGTTAAAATGGAATCAAATTCATAAATTGACAATAATTTAAATTTTACATAAACTTACAAGTTCCGACATTAAAACATTTTGTAATCGGCTATGTACTAATTTTTGGGCGATGTGGGGGTGTCAACCCTTCCCTACGGGTAACCGACTCTCGAACTCATTTTTTGGTATTTTTCGCAGACCAAATCTGTTGATTTAATAAAATAATTGTTTTTTACTAAAATGACCTATTTTAGGTGATCCAATCACACCTTTTAAAAGATTGGTGGCGACTCCGTTGTTTTTGTTTTTAAACATCGAAACAACTTGAAAAGGGGTTGCAATAGCTTTGCAAGTCTGCTGGGAAAACCTTTTGTTTTTACAAAAAAAAGAGTCAGGCCACAAGCCGATTACACCTTGTTTCGATGTCAGATTTTGCGAATTCGCGTAAAATTTAACTTAATTGTCCATTTATGAATTTGATTCCCTTTTACGCATTTAAGATTTGGTTACAAGCTCTAGACCTGAGCTTTGTTCCATTCGATTAAGTGGGGGGAAATGCTATTGCTCTCGTGGGAATATTGATTCTCCGTATGGGCCTAGTAAGTACCTCCGGGGCTCATGCCCTATGTCTTCGTGTGGATACTAATCCATTGTATGTGCATAAGAGTAGGTCCCCCTGAATTGAACTTGATTCGTTTGAAGCTTATATTGGGTGGGAATCGGGGGCCTTGCTACCCTTAGTAAGGTACAAAGAGGACAGTTCGGGAACCCTTTTAGAAGCAAAACTTTGTGTGAATCTAGAAGCCCACCCCATTAGAGCCATGCGGAAAACCCTAGGCTTTGAAGTCTGGTCAAAATTATTTCGTATGAATAGTCTGTGGAGACATGTCCAGAAGTGTTGGAATGCGCTTCCCAGTTACTATTCGTACAATGAAATTATTTTGAACCTTTTATGTTATTCAAAGTTTTAATCCTTTCTTTGTTTTGCTTTTATTTTGCATACTTGTTTATTGCATGCATCTCATATCTAGAATGGGTCAATTCTAAAGCACGTTGCTCAATTAGAAAAAGCTTTCGCCATGGATGAAAGGGTCATAAAGAAAGAGGAAGACAATGTGGATGTACTTCACCGATCCGAGGTCCACCAACAGGCAAAGAAAGTTAGTCAGGTGATCACGTGGCAGAAACACCAAAGTGCCAAGCAGAATATCGTGCATAAGCTGCAAGTGCTATGGGACCAATTCGACGGTACAACCAAGTAGTCGTTACAAAACGAAGATCTTGGTTTTTGAAGATGCTAATAAATGGGGCAATGATTATTAGTCCACTTGACTAAGAGGCAATGACAGAAGGACCCAAGAGCGAGACAAGTTTTATAGAAGCATCACATCTTAAATTGGAGACGTACTTAAAAAAGTGATGATGCTGGTCAGAAAAGCTACAACCTTTCGCCAGTATATCAAGCCAGTAGGGAAAGTAAGACCAAGGCTCGAAAGACTGATTGAAGAAATAAAGGAGCTGGATGCTCGGGCAGAGATGTATTCATAAAAATGTCAAAATCTTTTGTAATAAGGACCTTTGGAATCCAATAAAAAGATACTTCCAGAGCAATTACTTTATGGAATCGATGGTCCTTCGTATGCATTTACATTTTTGTTTGATTGTTGCTTGCATTAATTTATGTTGTGATCATTGCATACATGCACACATAATAAAAGGACTAGTTATGGTAAAATTTGAAAAAATCTAAAAATAGAAAGCCTCGTATAAGTACGATACCTGAGCAATGGCCGTTGAACTAAAACCGCAAGAGTACGCAAGCTTAGTGGGACACAACCATGTTGAAGTCCAGTTTGCCTAGAAACAACAAGGATATTTCTGTAGGGGCATCCATGGGGAGATTGTAGATTTTTGGAGTTTCAATGAAGGATGCATCATTGACCATGAAACCTTGACTATATGTCCTCGGATATCAATTGCATGTTGTGGCATTGGTTCTAATATAGAGATCAATTGATTGTTGCGAAAATGATGAAGTATGATTTGCCTCTCAGACTACTCAGGTTGGCAAAACAAGAAAAAAAGATTGACACGCCTTTGAGGACGTTCGATGACGAGAAAATTTTAAAATTCATGAATGTGGAATTGTGAACTAGACGAGTTTAACCATGGAGAGTTGCTGGAAATTGAAACTCTAATGACAGTCTTCTATACCCACTAAAGACACATCGATAGTAACTAATAGCTCAAAGAATATCTCGGGGGTATTACGCTGAAGCTATAATGTTGAATATCTAATAAGGAAGCAATGCCCCGCCTATTTTATACATTGGCTTCAAGAGTGGTCTTCAAATCCTGAAAAAGTCAAATATCTAATGAGATGAAATCTCGAGATAAGTAAAATTGACTAGTAAAAAGAAAACCTCAAGGGCACTCCGCTATAGCTATGAGGCCGAGTATCTAATAAGATAGCAATGTTCTATCTGCTCAATGACCTGGCTTTACAAGTGATTTTTCAAATCCTGACAAAGTCAAACAAATTAATGAAATGAAATCTCGAGAAAGTCAAAAAAGGAAAATGATAAAAGATTGGCCAGTTGCAATAAAAAAGCACACATGCACTCGTAGAATTTTATTCTTAGAAAGATATTTTTGCAATCTCTTGGTTAAGCAAGTCTCAGAAGCATGAAACATTTTTGAATGTAGAAGAATGATGAGAACTGAAAAGATTTTTTCGACTGGATCAAGCAATGCGACAATCATAAGGATGAACCAAGCAGTCTGAGAGAAGTTTCACAACTTTGAAATAACGCTGCAATAGTCAAAGTCTTCAAAGACTTAAGCTATGCTTAAGGTGATCACTAGAAGGTTAAGTCAGAGACACTTATGCACTTGATATCTGGGGTATCCTATTTTATTATTATTTTTTAAAAATGTTTCTCCTGGTCTTAAGGGCATCTTTTATTTAAATAACACTTGATAAGTAAACCGTGCCATCAGATTAGGGCAGTTTACGTTGGCCAATAATTTAAGACCATCAACGTTGATAGGCACGAGAGGAGGAGATTAAAGCGCCAAAATCATTCAAAGACATTCAAGGTGAAAATAAGCTTCTCTGCAAAGATTTATATGCAATCGCTTCAAGGTGCCTTGTAGGGGAAAGAATTTGAAAATTCAAGAGAGGCACTGAAGGTGCTTGATATTATTTTAAGAGATGCCTGAAGGGCAAAACAAATTATTTTGATAAACATCTGAATCAAATGCATGAAGATCATATGTTTTCTATGAAGAAAAGAGATACGAAGAATGAAACGGTTGAGCATGGATGTCTATCTAGGCTAAGCGAGCAAACGTGCAAAGTAGCAAAGAGGAATAACCAAAAAATAAAAAGAGAAAAAGAAAATGAAAGAGAAAAAGACATGCATTCTTATATTAGGCATCCCTAGGGGCATGCTCACCATGGCATTTGTTAAATTTTAATAGGTATGGAACCCGCCTATCTATTCGTGCTTGTGGAGAATAGAATATGCTTATCCATTCGAGCATGAAGAGAATGAAACCTTTTATTTTTCAGCACCTGCTTATCTATTCGAGCATGAGGAGAATAGAAACTGCTTATCCATTCAAGCATGAGGATGATAGAACCTTTATTTTTCAGCACCTTCTTATCTGTTTGAGCATGAGGAGAATAGAACATGCTTATCCATTCAAGCATGAGGAGGATGGAACCTTTATTTTTCAGCACTTGCTTATTTATTCGAGCATGAGGAGAATAGAACCTGCTTATCCATTCAAGAATGAGGAGGATGGAACCTTTGTATTTCAGCACCTGCTTATCTATTCAAGCATGAAGAGAATAGAACTCGCATATCTATTCAGGCTTGAGGAGAATATAACCTGCTTATTTATTCGAGCATAAGGAAAATAGAACTCGCTTATCCATTCGAGCAAGAAGAGAATAGAACCTTTTATTTTTTAGCACATGCTTATCTATTAGAGCATGTGGAGAATAGAACTCGCTTATCCATTCGAGCATGGGGAGGATGGAACCTTTATTTTTCAGCACAACGCATATATGTTCGGGCGCAAGGAGAATGGAACCCTTATTTTCAGCAATTGCCTATCCTTTCAGGCGCGAGGAGATTAGAACCAAGCTTTGATGTCCATCAACCAATTTTGTAGTTTGATTGGCTAAAATCAGTGCCTTTTGTTCTTTGCTCATCCTTGTGAAACAGGGATGAGCAAAGAGGGGCAGCTGTTGTCATTGATTTTTAGCCTGACATAAAAAATAAAGGAAGAGATCGCAAAAAATAGGGAAAAGAGGGAAACAAATCCCAAATCAATGCAAATCGGACCAAAGTTAAGGGGAAATATGAATCATTCAAGTAACGCAAGGAATAGAGCATAATCATAACAAACATTGAACGTCAAAGATTCCTCACTATAGACTTATAGCAAATTTCTGATGGGATCCAAGCGTTTTTAGGCCAAGATGTCTTCTTGAGTATTGACCTTCTTTCAATTAACTTTCCAATGCATCTTGAAATGCCTCAATCGGATGTTGGGAGCTCAAGATAAGCTCGTTTTACTGAAGACAACACGTGCAAAAAATCATTTACGGGTTCAATACGGGATTTTGATCTTAATACAAATTTTCAATGGATTTATTGATTATTTGTGATTAAAACCAGGCTTAGATATTTCCCTATTTTTTTAGGATTGTATTGAATGTGGTCTGATTCCTCTCCATGTACACCAAGAATTAAAATGGAATATGCTTTAGGGTTTTTAGGTTTTTAGGGCTTTTGAAGCCTATAAATAGGTTTCATTCCATCTTAATATTCACTCATTCACTCACTCACAACTCATCTTCTTACAACCACTTACCCTATTTACCACACTCATAGAAGCATATAAGAAGCAGTTGTATTTTGAGATTCTGAGCAATAAAAGTTCGAAGCTTTTGTTGAGGTATATTGTTTAATTTTCTATTTCTTTTATATAATTTACTTTTGTTTTGTTTTGTTTTCAAAAGAAAAGGATAAAGATAAAGAAGCGTTCTTGAGATTTTGGGAGTTCAATCTTAAAAAAAATATGTTTGGGGAAATGATTCTATGTTTGTGAAGATCCAAGTAATCTTTTAAGTGAAGAACATGGCAGTGTTCTTGGTAAAAAGGGGTTTGATCCAAAAACTTTAAATATTTCTGGATTTGGAAGATTTGATTGGGCCCTTTATTATTTACGTTATTTATTTACATTATTTATTTATTGTTAATTAGACCCTTTAATTTATTTCCCGTATGTATTTAATTTTGTCATTTATCTTTCATTGTGTTTTATTTCATCTTTTAATTAACTTTTAGTTTAGGTATGGTCCTTAGGACTAGGTTCTTAAATGTCCTAGTTAGAGCTAAGAATTAAAAAAACTCTTCTTTACTCTAAAATTAATAAAACACACTTAATTACATTTGAAGCCCAATAAGTAAAATTCACTTAGACAATTCTTAGGGTTAATCACTAACATAGAATAATAAAAGCTTCAACCAACTAATTGCTTCTTTATTTGATCGATTAAAAAGCAAAACTTAATTAATGCGATGTCTTATCAAACAAAAATGACGGGTTAGAGCCAGGAGTGTTGGCGATGATTTAATTTTATTTTCTGAATGTAAGGCCGTTAAAATAGAATCAAATTCATAAATGGAAGATAATTTAAATTTTACATAAACTTACAAATTCCGAAATTAAAACATTTTGTAATCGGCTAGGTACCAATCTTTGGGCGATGTGGGGGTGATAACCCTTCCCCACGCGTAATCGACTCCCAAACCCGTTTTTTGGTGTTTCTTGTAGACCAAAACTATTGTTTTAATAAAATAAAATGTTTTACTAAAATGGCCTATTTTAGGTGATCCAATCACACCTTTTAAAAGATTGGTGGCGATTCAGTTGTTTTTGTTTTTAAATGTTGAAACACCTTGAAAAAGGGTTGCGACAGTATGGAAGAAGATGTAGAACTCCTCTTTGTTGGACCGAGCTTGGTGAAGGTAAGGTGTTAGGCTCTGACTTACTTCAGGAAACCGAAGAAAGGGTAACCATCATTTGTGACTGGCTCAAAGCTGCGTTCGACCGGTAGAAAGCCTATGCTGACTTGAGAAGGAGGGACATCCAGTACGTGGTTGGTGAGAAAGCCTTCCTTAAAGTATCTCCATGGAAGAAGATCTTTCGTTTTGGCAAGAAGGGGAAACTAAGTCATCGTTTCATTGGCCCGTTTGAAGTAATTGAGCAGGTTGGGCCTGTTACTTACCAACTAGCTCTCATTGAAAAGTTAAGTCGTATATATAACGTCTTCCACGTGTCTATGCTGCAAAAGTATCGATCTGATCCTTCCCATGTGATCGAGCCAGAATCTATAGAAATTCAATCTAATCTGACGTACGAGGAAGAACATGTGCAGATCCTCACACGAGAAGTTAAAAGGCTTCAAAATAAGACTGTACCCTTAGTGAAAGTTCTGTGGAGGAGTCACTCTATGGAAGAAGCAAAGTGGGAACATGAAGAGAAAATGCAAAAGCAATACCCTCATCTATTCAACTAGAGTGAAAATCTGAGGACAAATTTTCTTAAGGGAGGGAGAGTTGTCACATACCTAAAACCGGCCTAGTTAGAATTTGGTTCTGGCGATCAGAAATTTTGATATGCTCGGACATGTAATCTCTCAATTCTTGTATCCAATCTTGTAGCAATGAAAGTTAGTTGGGCTTGATTTATATTGTGGGAGACCTTTTTTGTAAGAAATTCAAAGTTGAAAATGTTGAAAATGAGCCAGGCGTATCGATACGGTGAGACCAGTATCAGTACAGCCTAACTACCCATAACTAACTTACCTGTTTCAGCTTAGCTATATCGATACAACCATAAGGTGTATCGATACGGTCCCTTGTTAAAATCTGTTTTGGTGTCTAAATTGAAAGAAAATGAAAATAGGGTGTTGAGTCACCTACTTGCTTGCCTCCCCTCACGTGGATTAACTCAGAAAAGATGGTGAATGGCCATCAATTACCTTAAAGTTGAAAAAGGGCATGAGTGATGGAAAACAATTGTTTAAGCTTTCCTTCACTTGAGAGAAAGCTTCCTATTGGTCCCTTGAAATGTGGGAAACGATAAAGTCATGGACTCCTTAAATGAATAGAAGAAAAACTTCTCTCCTTGTTTTGTTATCCACCGAAGCTAAAACTCACATTTTGGTTTTGAGAAGATGCATACATCAGCATTGTCATCTTCTTCATTGAGCTTCTCGAGCACCTCAATCTCATCTTCATCCTTTGCTTAATTTGAATATACCAACTCGAAGCTAGAAGCTTGGTGAGTAGTTCCACCCTGTCAATTTGTGGTCATCTTCATCTATTGGAGTTTAATTTCAAATTGAAATCTTGAATAAGCAAAGTTGAGCCCATGTACTAGGAGATTAATTTCTCCAATTTGGTGTTATCTTTAAGCTTTGGTAAGCTTAGAAAACGTTTTTGAATCATTGATTTTAATCTTAATACAATCCTCTAATTTTGATTAGCTCAAGTTGTGGAAGCTAAGCCACTATCTCCATCTCCTAATCCAAGCTCTTCCAAAAGCAGGGGGATCATTATACGAGAACCTTGAAGCACCCTGATCCTTAGGTGAGTGTAGTTGTGTCAAGGGATTAACTAGGTGTTATCCCGTTGCATTTGTTATATATATATATATATATATATGTGTGTGTGTGTGTGTGTGTGTGTGTTACATTTGCTAAAGGGGCACAAGTAGAGCAAGCATTGTGAAGTCAAGGTAATGGCCATGGTAAGGTCAACTTATTGCTTTTGATACATATTTGATGATATATGTATATGTAATATATGATGTGTGATATGATACGTGAAAAGAAGCTAAGGCTCAACATGTGATTAAATGATATGTTATGGCCTAAAGGCAATTGATAAGGTAAAATATGAAATTGTGGTCCTTGGACACTTGTAAACATTGGATACAATTGGCATGCCATAGGATTATTCGAGCTCAATAAGTAAGGGATTGGACTACGGTCGGGGGCTACAACCTATATATAGAGATAAAAGGTTGGATTGTGTAAGGGATTATGGAGTTACGGCTCAAGGCTACGACCTATTTTCGATATGTATGGTGTACAGAGGGATCCACATATCCAAGGGTTGCTATGTCCAAGTAAGAATTGATTATGATATATTTATTGATGATATGCTATGGATTATGAAAAGTTGATATTCAATGTCGTATATGATGTATTCATGTTTAATAAAGTTGTAAATGGTCATGAGAGCATGTTATATGTTATACATGTCATTTAGGTCTCAACATGCATTGTTTATAACTACCTCACTAGGCTAATTAAGCCTAACATTTTAGTGTCTCATGCATTTTCAGGGCCTTAAAGGAATTCCAAGCTCGATTGTGTGGTTGCGTTGTAAGTCACTCCCCGCAAGTACATGTATGTTAATTTTGTTTTAAGACTCCTAGTATGGTGGCATATGACTCAAACATGTATATTTTGGTTAGTTTGATGTGTGTGCAAAAGTTGGTATGTTAGGAAGGTCATATGTGCATATTTGGTACTTTGGTGATTGAACAAAATTGCTAAAATGGACCTATAATGCACCAAAAGGTAAAATCCTAGTAAATGAATTCAGATTGGTCTAAAATTTCACATGCTATTAGATTTATGTGTTTATAACTTGTCTATAAAATTTTGTAAGGTTTGAGCACCATTTGATAAGTTAATTCGAATAAAAACCAGATAATTGGAACTAGGAAAATAGAGCATACCGATATGGGTCAAGTTGTATCAATATGGATCTTGGCAGTGAGGGCTGGGAAATTAATTACATCGGTACGGCCTTGAAGTGTACCGAAACAGGTCAACCTTGGTCAACTTGTATCGATATAGGCTTAGATGTATCGATACGGGCTTGTCACACTTAGTTATGAAATTGAGAAATTTGTCTTAGCATACTGATACGGTCCTAAGTGTATCGTTACAATGTCAGTTAATTCTGTTAAAAGACTTAAGCCATAGTTTTAAATAGTTTACATAGTAGTCACTAAATCTTAAAAAGGTTAATCTGATGGGTAAATGACCTCCGTTAATAACAAAATTTTATAGGTTAATAATTTATAAGTTTAATTGAAGGCTAGGAAATGTTTTTGATAAATAACCCTAATTTGTAAAATTTACAGTTTAGTCCCTAAATTTGAAAAAGTTTAAAATTGACCCCAAATTGAATTAGCTATTAATAAGTTAATCCATTAGGTCTTAAAAGTAATTAATAAGACATTCTGAATAAGATTTCAAACTCCAAATAAGTTTCCAATAATACTTTCCGACCCGGTTCTCTACTAGGTAGGGAAAGGGGTGTTACAGTTGACTTTCTCAGACAATCTTCCTATTAACCTTAATCGACATCCTGAGTCCGTATCTGTTGTCCGTCTTGTCAAATTCAACCGTGAAAGCTCTATTTTACAAATTACAATTATTTTGTACGTAGTATCTAGAGAATTGTGATTTATGGAATCTGATTTGGAATATTCTCGTATTTAGATATCGAAGCTGAGGCCATTGAGTTATCTCATTTTGTTCAGACCGACTGTGCATGTTCTTCGAGATCTATGTGTGGTTATGCCATTAGATTAGTCTTATGTTTTTAGTAGTGGCTTCGTGATAGAAATAATTAGTAATATATAATTCTTATCTCGTAGGTTCTGATTCCGCTAGACTTGAGCATGATTCGCGCCTTTCATGATATTAGAGCTTTTGCCTGCTAAAGGTGTGTCTCTTCTTGTGCTATAAACTTGTGTGTCTCCTTCTATGTTATTTACTTGTGTGAAATGAGATTTGTACATCTTGTGGGATTTATTGTGTTTTGTGATTTGTGAAAGTTTTCGGATATCATGCATAACATATCAGACTGTATTTTAACTAAAAATAAGTTTTACCAAATTGTGAAATATCATATTTGCGGAATTTTGAAATATCAAATTTATAAAAATGTGCAACTTGAATTTTAATAATTCAAGTTTCGGGCGAGTTTTAGATTTTAAAATCAGCACCATAACATTGTGGGTATATGGATTGGGACAGTTCGGGGAAGTTCTGTGGTTTCACCCTTCGGGCTGAATTCTGCTTCGGATCAGTAGTTCCACCCTTCAGGATGAGTTCCACTTCGAATGGTGAAGATGGAGAGAGTTTTCATATGCATCGAACATCATATCATTATGATTTGGATTTATCATATTTAATGTGTTTTAAAAGAATTTATCAGAAAAATAAAAATATTGTTTTGGTTGTGTTTGTTTTGTACTTTAGAAACACACTAAGCTCTTTAGCTTACGCTCCTATAGTCTTTCTCTTTCAGATATATACTCAGACTCTTAGACGACTTGGTACTTGGAGCATCACGCTTTTACTAAGATATTATCATTATTCAGTATGAACTCTTTTCAATTATTTCAGACTAATATTTTTGGGATATTTATGTAACTTAGACTTTGGACTGTTTATAAAATAGGTTTTATAGGATGTATGGATTTATAAGGTTATTTTCAGATATTTAATCAAACTATCAGAACAATGTTAAACGACTACGTTTTATAATAAATGAAATGTTATTGAGTTATTTACCTTTAATAATAATTTTTTATTTTAAAATATTTAAACCTAAGATTTATAACTTGAGGGACAAATTTTACAATCGCGGCTTCCTAGATTCAACTTATTTCTTCTGGGTCGGGTTTAGGGGTATTACATTTAGTGGTGTCAGAGCCAAGTTCAACCCTCGGACTATGATGCTCACAAAAGTTGTTTACAAAATTTTTGACTTTTGTATGCATCTGAAATATTTTAAGATAAATGAGAATCTTCAAAAAAATATATACTACGGTATTATGTGATTTTGACATTATTGTTTTTAGTGTGTTAAATTTGAGACTCCAGTACCGAATTTGATTCTGGGTTATTACCTTTTAAAGATAGTTATTGTGCCACATCGTAAGAGTTATAGCTTTGTATTTGGTCAAGGTCGTACCGTCGCTTCTGGTAGTGATCTTATGCCCCTGTGGATCAGTCAAAAAATCAAAATGTGATATCGGATAATGAGAATGAGTAATTTGAAGGACATCAGACTGGAAGTAATGACTCACTTGATGTTGGTTCAACCAGACAGAACCGCGGTGAACCATGAGTTTCTACGATATCTTTGTCAGTCAGAGGGTTTGAGGAAACCCATATCTACAGAATTTATAGTTGTCAGGACGAAACTGTTTGAGGGTGAAGCTCAAAGTTGGTGGGAGTCTGTGATAGATATTGTTCCACCTTGTCAGGTCACATGGGAGTTTTTCTGACGGGCTTTTCAGGATCGATATGTGGGAGTTGAATTCTTAGCGAAGTGCCAAGATGGTTTTATGAATTTAAAGTAGAATGACAACAAGCTAGTCGGTCGAGCTAAAATTATTGAGAGGATAACTATACTCATGAAAGAAGAGGAACTTCATAATGCTAGTCAAGTCGGGAAGCAACCAGACATATTTGCTCAACCTAGTTTTGTCAACTCGTTTGGAAAGAGGACTAGAGATAAGTCTATTCTTTATAGTTATCAAAATGTTAGACTTGCAACATCAATAGTTCTGAATGGTAGCGTGTGTAGTCCAAAATTTCCCTATCCTATTTTTGTATGTGGCTATTGTAATAAGGAGCATAACGAAGAGTGCAAATTGATGGACAGAGCATGTTTTAGATGTGGTTCTTAGGATCATTACTTAACGAATTGTCCACGTTCACCTATCGGTTCATCCGTACAGAGTCAAGCACATGCATCAGTTCAAGCACCTCTTAGAGTAAGTGGGCAGCTTGGGTCAGTTGTTTCTGGTACTGCTAGTAGAGACATGCTCAAAGTGGTGGATTAGTTAGATCTGAGGCTAGATGACTAGATTTTGAATATGCGACTGGAGCTCGTGATGGTTTTGAGGATGCATCTGAGAATATAACTAGTATATTTATGATGCATTCAATTCTATTTTGGTTTGATGCACTATGAATTCTAATAAGAAAGTATGTCCCAGATAATCTTGGGATTTATAACTAAGTTTGAAAATTTCGAGGAAGAAATTTCTTTTAAGGGATGGGGAGTTGCAATACCCTAAAAATTCCTTAATTTGAAAAACCTTAAAATTTAAGAATCCCTAATTTGGAACCCTAAAATTTGGGAATTTTGGATTTTAAACCCTAATTTGAATTTGTGGATTAATTGGGCTTAAACCATATTTTAGTGGCTAATTTGAATGAAATATGAAGTTCTGTGACCTTTCTGTAATACGGATGAATTGGGGGCCCTTAAATTTTGATTTGACCATTTGGACAAGGTATTTAAATATGTTGTTCAACCGTAATAACCCATTTTGGTGCCTCTTCTTTTCCACAGCCGTATATCTTTCCCAATGTACCTTTAAAATTAAATCATCTCTCCTCTCGTCATCTCTGGCAAAGCTCCGATCGATCCTTCATCACCTTCCATTTCTCGCACCGCTAACACCACCTAGTTCATCATCGGTTCGTGGGTAAACCCCAACCCTCGGGTTTCCCTCATCGCCGTCTTTTGTGAAAGAACGAGTGAACCTTCGAGTTCTCTTTGCATCATCGTCTTTTCATTCATCAGAGTTGGTAAGCCTTTGTGCCATTTTTTCTCTTTAGATTCGTTTTTGAGGCAGAATGGTTCTCTAAATTTTGGGTTCTTTAGAACCGTTCTGGAAAGCTTGCGCCGTCATCTTGTTTCAGAGAGTTGGTCCGCGCCACTGCCCTCATCGTCCTTGCGCTGCCGTCACCGTACTCGTTTGGTTTGTCGTCGTCGTTTGGTGCTACCGCTGCTGTTTGTTCATCGGTCGCAGTTGTTCGTGCATCAGCCGCCTTGATTTTGTTTGTGAGTGTGAGTAAGTTGGATGTGTTCTTTTGACGTTTGGGTTCCGACTTGTGGTCGCTGGTGAGCCCCCGCCCTTGCCGTTACCTCCTGTGTCGCTGCCGTTTTGGGTGCTGGAAACCCAAGCACCAATCTGCCGAAAGGGGTCATGGATTGTGGGCTATGTGTGTATTTGGTTGAGTCAAATTGTGGGGATCCAAACCCAGTTGTGTGTGTTTAATGAGCCCAATCGTAACCTTTGACAAAGGTGTAATGTGTGAGCCAAATCTGAATTAGTGAACCGAACCTTGAGCCTTGAACCAGACCTACAGAGCTGGTCGAAACGTTTTTGACTTTGAACAGGACTGAACTGGACAAGTGGGCCGAATCGAACCGTTGACCCTTTGATCGAGTGGACCATTGGCCGGTTTTGAAAGCTGAACCGAATCAAACCTTTGTGAACCGGACCGGTAAAACCAGTCGAACCGGTTTTGACCATGACCCTTTGACGGTTTTGACCATGACCCTTTGACGAGATTTGATAGTTGACCGGTTTGACCTTGGACCCTTTGACCCGATAGTTGACATTTAATTTTGATTTTGACAAAAGTTGACTAGAGTTAACTTTTTTAGATAATCTTCCTCTTGATCTTAATTGACGTCCTGAGCCCGTATTCGTTGTCCGTTTTGTCAAATTTGACCCAGGAAGCTCTGTTTTGTGAATTACAATTATTTTGTACTTAGTATTTGAAGAATTGTGATTTATGGAATTTGATTTGAAATATTCTCGTAATCAGATATTGATGTTGAGGTTGTTAAGTTATCTCATTCTGTTTAGACTAATTGTGCACGTTCTTCGAGGTCTATGTGTGGGTATGCCTTCAAATTAGTCTTATGTTGTTACTGATGGCTTAGTGATAGAAATAATCAATAATATAGATTTCTTATCTCGTAGGTTCTGATTTATTTAGACCTGAGCGTGAGTCATGCCCTTCTTGATATTAGAGCTTTTGCCCGTTAAAGATGTGTCTTTTCTTGTGCTATAAACTTATGTGTTTCCTTCTATGCTATTTACTTGTGTGAAATGAGATTTTTATATCTTGTGGGATTTATTTTGTGTTGTGATTTGTGAAAGTTTTCGAATATCATGCATAACATATCGGACTGTGTTTTAACTAAAAATCAGATTTACCAAATTATGAAATATCAGATTTACAGAATTGTGAAATATCAAATTTATAGAATTGTACAACTTGAATTTTAATAATTCAAGTTTCGGATGAGTTTTAGATTTTAAAATTAGCATCATAACATTCTGGGCATATGGATTAGGATAGTTCGGGAAAGTTTAGTGGTTTCACCCTTCGGGCTGAATTCTGATTTGGATCAGTGGTTCCACCATTCGGGCCGAGTTTCACTTCGAATGGTGACGATGGAGAGAGTAAGTTTTGGAGAACCTTACTTTTTGGATGGTGTATCAGAGATTGGGTATTGTGTTTTCATATGCATCGAACATTATATCATTATGATTTGGATTTATCAGATTTAATGTGTTTTTAAAAGAATTTATCAGAAAAATAAAAATATTGTTTTAGTTGTGTTTGTTTTGTACTTTAGAGACACACTAAGCTCTTTAGCTTACGCTCCTATAATTTTTCTCTTTCAGATATATACTTAGACTCTTAGACGACTCAGTACTTGGAGCATCACGCTTTTACTCAGATATTATCACTATTCAGTATGAACTCTTTTCAATTATTTCAGACTAATATTTTTGGGTCATTTATGTAACTCAAACTTCGGAACTATTTATAAATTGAGTTTTATAGGATGCATGCATTTATAAGGTTATTTTCGGATATTT
The DNA here is from genome assembly GCA_019671005.1 of Hibiscus mutabilis. NCBI lineage: Eukaryota > Viridiplantae > Streptophyta > Magnoliopsida > Malvales > Malvaceae > Hibiscus > Hibiscus mutabilis. The sequence goes on along the minus strand of CM033727.1, from coordinate 5,521,003 downwards.
AATCAAACTATCGAAACAATGTTAAACAACTATGTTTTATAATAAATGAAATGTTATTGAGTTATTTACCTTTAATAACAACTTTTTATTTTAAAATATTTAAACCTAAGATTTATAACTTGAGGGACAAGTTTTCAATCGCAACTTTTTAGATTCAGTTTATTTCTTTTAGGCCGGGTTTAGGGGGTTACACTTATAGCAACGGTCATTTCTCCATGCAAACAAGACTAGAAATCGGGGCATTATTTCAATATTTTCCAAGCTTCAACCTTTTGGGAAGCGGGGAAGGTTTTTTGGTACTCATCACGTGAGAAAACATGGTGCCATTTCTCAGCGAAAAGTTCAATATAGGAATGACTTGTAGCTAAAAGACTTCAAAATGAAATGTTCTATATAGAAAGAACCTGAAACTCCAGGATTTTAAAGCCAAATGTTCTATATAGGAAGAACCCGAAGCTCTAGGATTTCAAAGCCAAAGGTTATATATATGAAGAATCCGAAGCTCAAGGATTTCAAAGTGAAGAGTTCTATATAGGAATAATTTGTAGCTTCAGAACTTGAAGATGAAAAATTATATATAAGGAGAACTTGCAACTTGAAGAGATGTCGAGAAGGACAAGCTAAAGATTCTATATATAAAGAATATGTAGCTCCAAGGCCCTAGATGGAGGAAGAGTGAACCAGTTCAATAAAGTAGGGACTTGTGGCTCTAATTTTTTGGACATGAAAGTAAGATAAAAATTAATATTTATAATCTTTGCTCTATTCTCGTTTTACAAGAATGAGCAAAATTGGGCAGCTATAATTATTTATTTTTGTCCAGATTTTAGTATTATTATTAGTATCATTATTATTTATTATTATTATTATTATTATTTAATGATATTGTTATTGTTATAAAAAATACAAAAAAATAAAAAAGAAAGAAAAGGAAGAATCAATAGATTGGGTCTTCATTGCAGGCATTAAATGCCATTCTTTCTGCTGCACCCCACCACCTATACCCTGTCTCCACTGCCATCATCATTCCTCTTCACCCAACATCTTCATCTCCATTCTTCACCCTTAATACTCCAAGAACCCACACCAAGCTTGATCACAGTTTTCACTCTTCACCAAGCTTCACCATTTCACTACCAAAACACCCCTCCTTCACCCGAGATCACCATACACGAATTTCCTCACCTTCACCACACTCCAAAAAATTGAGACCCCTTAAGCCTCCAACCTTCCGCCATTACCCATCATCAATCGAAGCTTTCAATAGAGCTTCCCGCATCCATACCATAAACCAAATCTACAAATCAAAATCACTGCCTAGATGAAATAAACCATCAAAAACCAATACAACAAAAGCAGCCAAGAAAGAAAACAAGAAAGAAAAATAGAAGAAGAGCTTACCGATTCGGCCATAGCGGTTTCCAGCGACCAGAACCTTTGACCGGCGATCCCTACGGTGAGAAGGTGGTGCGGCTGATGGGGAGTAACATACCTAGGATTCATCACGATCTGACGGTGGACAGCGGCGAATTGACACCCTAAGACGCGGAAGATCTTTGGCTTCGTTTCGATGCATTTTGACTGTTCTCGATGAAACTAGTCTGAGGGAAAAGAAGGGGACGGAGAGAGGAGTCCGTTGGTGACGACGACGAATGGAACTGACCACTCGAACGACGACAACGGTGCGAGGGCGGCGGCGGCAAATGGGGACTCTCATATGTTGACCCGCATGGGTTGAAATAAACCCGGATCAGACCCGCTCTAGACCCAATGTTGACTCCGTCCAACACCACATTTAGGGCTAATTTGACTTTGCTTTTGAAAAATTGCTAAAGTGATTTGGAAAAGTGATTTTGAATTGTTTGACATAAAATAAGAATATTTAGTATTATTGTCAAAAAATACTTTTAAGTAGATAAAATGTATATTTTAGATATTTTTTTAAAAATATAAAACGATTGATGATATAAACGAAGATATATGAGTAATTTAACTTAAAAGTATTTTTGAAAAAATTAAAAGTTAAAAATTTCAACTTTTAAAAATTACTTTTTAAACCAAACTAAAAAATTATTTTAACTTCAAAAGTTATGTATTTTTTTATTATTTTTGAACTCAAATTAGCTTTTAGAGCTAAAAACTGATTTGAAAAGCAATAAAAAAACATGGCTTAACCCAACTAAAAAAATGAAAGAGCGAGTCATCTTTATCCATGCCTGGATCTGTTGAAATATTGGGTACACTCTTTCCCTAAATTATTTTGTGTAATTCATGCCCCTATAATTAATGAAATTATTTACATTAGTCTATGTAATATATGTTTATATGTCCATAATATATATATGTTTTATTATATCTATTGTTTTCATATTTCTAAATATATGTATACGTGTGTAAATAATATTATATAATATCAATGTTTGTTATATGTTATATGTTAAATCCTTATCTTAAATATGTGTGGATTGTTCTTTATTTATTCTATTCATGCATATGTTTATGTTAGCATTTGTAGTTGTTTATGTATAATTAAAATATTATATTTATTTATTGCACTAGTTTAGTTCAGTTCTCAAGGCCTTGATATCCTAGTGGGAGCGTCGTCCCGAATCTCCGGGCGTCATCTCTTTTGGTTATCGTGGGTTGCGAGTTAGTTTATGCTCGATTTATATGGCCATGCATTCATGCATTTTTAGAGATTATTAATTACATTAGGCCGAATTTAAATTTTTCTTAGTTAAATGTGATACAAAATCTTAAGTATTAATTTTTGGGCGTGGTGGAGGTACAAACCTTCCTTTCTCGTAACTGACTCTTGAATTTAGAATCTCTGGTTTTCGTTTTTCTCGGTGCCTGGTCTACCTTATTCAAGTGACCGATGGCGACTCTAAGTCTGATTTTAAAATACGAGCTTTTTCAAAAAATTTCCTCATATACTAATTTTTAATTTAAAAACAGATTTTCCAAATGAGCCCGAAATTTTTAGTCGCTATAGTCGATGCAGATTCAACCTTCTCTGCATAACTCTTCCAACACTGTCTTATGATGCTTAAGATACCATTCAAGGAAAATAGTAGTAATAGCTACAAAACGAATTAAGCTGTATAATCCTTTACTCTTGACTTGACTTAATTAAAGTTCCATTAGGCTTGAGCACTGAATAATTAAATTACTTAATCAACCTCATTGACATGGTTGTTAACGTGTGACTGATGAGAAAACAATATGAATATAAGTTTGAGAGCTTGGTCGATTTTTTGGAAAGTTTTTCTTCTTTTTTTTTTTTTTTTGAAACTAGCTGCATTTGTATTGATAACTTGGAAAAGAGCTTACAAAACATCTGTCAAACAATATAAGCACAGATCAGAAATAAGGCACTCACAGTCTTTCCACAAAAGAGCCAACAAAACAATGATTCTAATAAACAGAGAAAAACCAGCATAATTCAAAACTGAAAACCACTCGGAGTGCATCTGACAAATATAAATAAAGATTAAACCAAGAAAAGCCAAAAGGGGAACAATCAGGATAATAACTGGAGATGTGCCACGATCATAGGGTCTGGGGTGTTCAATCTCCTCCTGTCGAGCTCAGTTGCCGCAGTAGCACCGGGGAGTGCTTCCTCCACCCAGTAGTTAGGGACTTGATGATCTCCACAATCACGAGCCAACACGTGCGCGACATTGTTAGCATCTCGTCAAATAAAGCAAAAAGAAATACTGATGAAATCCCTTGAGAGAGCCTTGATATCATACACAATCGGATAAATAGCGGACCGGTCAGCCAAACCTGAGTTCAATTTCTTAATTACTGTCAAGGAGTCTCCCTCAATAATCACACTTGAGAAGCCTAAGTCTTTCGCGAATTGAACAGCCTGCTTACATGCCAGCGCCTCTGCAACAAAAGCATCAGCCACAGAACTATGTGGGAAAGAGCAAGCAGCCACGATAAAGCCCTGATTGTTTCGGCCGATGACCCTCGTGGTAGCAGACCGTAATCGTGGGTTAAAAGCCCAATCAAAATTAAACTTTACTATAGATTCAGGAGGAGCCTGTCAAAAAGATACACGTGCTTGATCACTTGCGAGGGAAGGATGACCAAGAGCATCCTGTTCCTGAACGAAAGCATCAATAAATGATACTGATTCTCCAACAAAAGCCTTAGTGCCTTCATGAACTAGCCTATTACGTAGAAACCAAATAGACCAAAAAAGCACCAGAAGGATTCTTTTGTTTCGATCTGTAAGGGAGGCAAAATAAGAAACCACCCAATTCTTCCAAGGCTCTACAACTGGGCTGTTAGCAACAGGCAAACCTAACTTACTCATTACCTGTTTCACAAACGCACAATCCCTCATCAAGTGCGCAATAGTCTCACCATTGGTCTGACAGAAAGGACAAACGTTATTGATCATCAGTCTCCTAATCTGCAAATTACCAAAACTAGGCAAGAAATTGTTGGTAACCCTCCACATGATGATTTTGACCTTAGACTGTACATTGATACACCACATTTCGTTATAAAACGACGAGAGCCCATCAGACTGTGCAATAGATTGAATCCCATTGTTGACACTTTGCTCACTTCTTAACAATCTATAACCACTTTTCCCGGTATACGTTCCCGTACCATCATACCTCCAGGTTAACTTATCAGGAAGATTTGAACTCGAAGTGGTATAGAACAGATCCGAGACACCTGCTCCTCATCAAACAATTCATTGAGGACATTATGCTTCAAAACATTTTCACCTTCTTTGATGAGATCAGACACAACAATATGGTGGATGTTGATTACCCGGCTCTTAACTCGACCATCCCCTGGCCCTGGGAGCCATGGCTCACCCCATATGTTGATAGACCTACCAGAGCCAACACGCCATCCATAACCCTTCTCAATCAGGCCGCGAGCACTCCAAATGCTTCGCCATATATAAGAAGGACGTCTGAAGAAAATCACACCTGGGATAATATCTAGCCTTGAGCACTTGGGCGAGAAAACAGTTTGGCTCAGCGATCAAACGCCAACACTGTTTAGCCAGTAGAGCAACATTAAACTGGCTTAAGCAATGGAAACCCAACCCACCAGCAGATTTTGACTGAGCTAGCTGCCTCCAAGTGCACCAATGGATTCCAGATTGTGAAGCCGTATTTCTCCACCAAAACTTTGCCATAATCTGCTCTAAAGAGCGACATAGAGTCCTAGGAAGCAAAAAACACTGCATTGCGTATACGGGAATGGCTTGAAGCACAGACTTGATTAGCACCTCTTTTACCCCCATGAAAGTAAACGAATTCCCCAGTTATATATCTACTTTGTTATTGAACCGATCAAAGAAATCGTGAAAAGCCTCCTTTTTATTTCTTCCTACCATTGTTGGCAAGCCTAAGTACTTCTCTGGGTTAGAGGAGATTCGCACACCTAACAGGTTTGCAATCTGATCTTTACATTCCACCGCAACGTTGGAGCTAAAATATACAAGGGATTTATCATAATTCACCCTTTGTCCCGTTGCATTTGCATATCTTGTTAGCACATTGACCATGTTAGATGCCCTTGTAGCCGATGCTTCACCAAATAAAATACTATCGTCGGAAAAAATAAGTGGCCAATCTGTAATCTGCCTCGTCCAATTTTCGCCCCTTTAATCAACCCTTGTCTATTTGCTTCGTTCAATAACACCGAGAGACCTTCAGCGCAAATTAAAAACAAATAAGGGTTTAACGGGTCACCTTGTCTTAACCGACGAGAAGGTCGGAAAGAGGCACCCTTGCTTTCGTTAAAGCTCACTAAGTAAGAAACTGTCGTTACACCCCACATTATCAAATGCACCCATCTTGCATTAAAACCCAACTTGAGCATCATTGCCTCCAAAAACGACCATTCAACGCGGTCGTATGCTTTACTCATATCGGCTTTCAGTGCGAAAAAACCAGTTCTGCCCTTACGATTATTCTTCATTGAATTCAGAACTTCGTACGCAATAATTACGTTGTTCGATATGTGTCGACCGGGAATGAAAGCCCCCTGTGCTTTATCAATACACGCATCCAAAATCCCAGACAACCGATTCGCTAGCACTTCAGCAACAATTTTATAAACAACGTTGCATAAGCTAAAAGGTCTAAACTGAGTTAAGTTTTCTGGACTACTGACCTTTGGTATAAGGACGATATGAGTTGTATTGATAAGCTCGATATTTGACCCTCCATTCAGAACCGATAGGCAAAAATCCGTTACATCCTTACCAACTATATGCCAGAATTTTTGAAAGAAGAATGCTGGAAACCCATCCGTCCCGGTAGCCTTTAGAGGGGCCATATTAAAAATAGCAGATCTTATTTCATCTGGTCGAAAGGGCGCTATAAGACTATCATTCATCCCATCGGTGACACACAATGGCACTAAATCAAGGATATCAGAAGGGTCACACAATGGCAAAAATACCGGCATCGTTGTATGATACAAATCCCTGAAGTAATCACTCGCCATGTTTAGAAGGTCAGAGACTTTAGTTTTCCAATTTCCCTGGCCATCATACAGACCCTGGACTGCATTTTTCCTCTTCCGATACGAAGCGTGACTGTGGAAAAATGGTGTATTTTTGTCCCCATGTTGTAGCCAATTAACACGTCTTCTTTGCTCCAGAACCACTCTTCTTTATCAGCCTCTATATTCAAACCAAGCTTGACATCTATAAGCTCATTCAGAATTGTTAAAATAACTAAATGAAGTTATTTTAAATAATTAAAATAATATAAATTCTTTTAATAACTATTATGAATTGTTAAATGACTGAAAATTTACCGAAAGCAATAAATATTTTAAAAATATTCACAAAAATATAAAAAAAATATTAAAAATTTTGAGACATTCAAGTTTTCACTCTTCTCAACACAAGTTAATTGTTGTTCTTCGAACATACTATTTTAAAGGAATGGCCATAAGTGAGTAGTCATTAGGCTAAATTAAAAACCTCCAACAACATTACCATGGTTCTTGAACCAATTAAAATCCCGAAATCCTTCAAGCATGTTTCCGTTTAATAAAAAATATGACTCTTTTAGCTACTCGTAACGAAGAGATATCCTTTTTCAAAATCAAATGAACTACTTTTTTATTTTAAAAATGAATGCCAATGTTCTTTATTTAAACATATAAAGGATTAAAATTAAAAATGTCTCGAGTTCGAGACTTTGTGTATGTAAAAAATCCATGATGAGAGACTCACTCACCAAAATTAGGTGTGCGACGCGGGTCGTTCCGAATTAGTGAGGCAAAGCTCTAAGAATCAAGAGGGCAACAAAAAAAATTAAATTTAAATACACAACTTTTTGAAAAATCGAGACAACTTATAATTTTAAAAGGTACCAATTTTTTAGCGTTATGAGGTGCTTTATGTCACGAGCTAGACTTCAGAACCAGCCCAACGTGCGGCCTTAGTCGAGTCCTTAAGACAAACGACTAAGTAAGCCTGAATCTTCGATCCGAAAGATCGAATTTCGAAGGCACCGAAGAACGCAAGATCGTTTTTAGCGGAAGAAAACTATGAGATCGGCTACGAAGAACTTTGAAAGAACGCGAAGAACAAGAGAAGAACAAGAGAATTTAGAGTGAATGCGCTCTCTATTACTCAAGAATAGATGAAAGAATGGATCATTACAACTGAGGTGGGGAGGCCTCTATTTATAGTTGAGTCCCCTCTAATCCGACGGTCTCTACTGATTTACATCAATGGCCTAGATACAACTCTACCAACCACAAGGCATAATGCCAAGAATATTCCTTAGCTATCTATGGAAAGAATCTCCTATGTTCACATAGGTGTGGATGGATAAGCCTTCTTGGATCTTCCCACGGATCGGGTCAGTCTGGTGGTCTCTTCAAGCCCAAAGTGTGTCTTAGAACCTCATGGACACCTTGGCGTGCACCCTGTGGTGCTAATGACTCGGACCTTGGTTCACGGCCCATAACATTTAACCTTTCCCTCACATAATCGACTCTTGAATTTTTTATTTTGGTTTAACATGCAGCCCATTAAAATTACCTTTTTCAGAAAATAGTTTCAAAAATCATTTTTAAAAGGTTGATTTTATGTGTATTCGGTCTGGGGCGGGTTGAGTTGGAGTCGGTTTTGCATTCCCCACTTCGTCTCCAACACTTGCGGGTACGGTTTTGGAGAATTCCCATTAAACATTTCGAGGACTAGATTTATTAATCTACATATCTAAATCAAGATCCGTCTATTGTAAAAAAGAACTAGATTCATTAATCTTTCTAACCATATAAATTACCTCATAATTTTATTCATACAATTTATGACGAATTTTTTAAGTCCCTGACATTGTTGTTTTTAAAAACAGTGTGCAATCTTTTTTTATGAACTTTGCTCATTAAAATTGTTATTTACCAACAAACCTTTAAAAAATTATAAAAAATAAAAAGTCAAGTCATCTTTTATCTTACTCGTGTATGATCATTAATCACTACGCCAATCAACAGACCCTAAAATCGGAACAAATATCTGATTTTAAACTTTTTAAATTCCATCTCATTTCGCACCCTTAATCATCACTCTCCAATAATCATCACTATCCAATAGTTCTCATTAAACCTTCTCTGCATAACTCTTCCAACACCGTCTTGTGATGATTTCCCTAAAGATATCATTCAAGGAAGATAGTAGTAATAATTACAAAACCAATTACGCTGTATAATCCTTAATTCTTGACTTAATTAAAGTTCGAGAGCTTGGTCGATTTTTTGGAAAGATAAAAAAATTATTTTTAACAATTAAAAATAATATAAATGTTTTGAATAACTACTAAGAATTATTAAATGAATGAAAATTTGCTTAAAACAATAAATATTTTAACAATATTAGAATATTAAAATTTTGAGACGTTGAAACTTCCTTACCAAGCAAGTCATTAGGCTAAAATAAAAACCCCCAACAACATTACCATGATTCTTGAACCAATTAAAATCCCGAAAATCCTTCAAGCATGTTTTCCGATTTGAAATAAAAAGTATGACTCTTTTAGCCACTCGTAACGAAGAGATCTTCTTTTTCAAAATCTAATGGATCACGTTTTTTCATTTTAGAAATGAATGTTGATGTTCTTTTTGTTTCAGGAAATAAAACACTTTATTTATCAAATTTGTATTGGCATATAAAGGATCAAAATTAAACAGCTCTCGTGTTGAGTATATGCAGAAAATCTTCGCTCGAAGACTCAAACACCAAAGGTTGATGTGCGACGTAGGTCGATCCGGATTAGTCAGGATAACACACTTAGGAACCGGGGTAACAAAAAAAATTAACTTAAATTCTTTAAGTTTTTTTAAAATGCAGACCACTAAAATTACCTTTTCCAAAAAACAGCTTCAAAAATCTTTTTTAAAAGGTTGATTTTACGAGCCTTCGGTCGTATATAGCCCAAAATAATTGAGGACGACTTTGTCTTTTGAAAAATACATATTTTCAAGCCAAAATATTTCCCGACCCTAAAAACGGTTCCTACAATTTTTTAATAGATATTTTTATTTTACACTTCAATTTTCTTTCTTTTTGGTTGGACTTAATATTGATTCTTAAATATTATGGGTTAAGGGAGAGATTTGAACTTAAAAATAAATATGTATATATATATATATATATTAGATATTAAACATTAGGTTAATTTACTATTTTCGAACCCAACCAACTGATAATCAATGTTTAAAAATATTTAACTATTAATCGATCAAACATTCAACTAATCGATGAATTAACCGAATTAAATTTCGATTGAGTCCGTCAAATCAATTTTAACCAACCCTACTTTCTGTCATTATGCTCAAGATTCCCTCCAAAGTCTAAACTCTACCAATTTCTCATATATTCTAGAAATGCAAGCGTCACCGTACTTGTTTTACTAATCGGAGTTTAATTACATTAAGAAGTTAACAAAAATGATTAGAAAATCTATTCAAAAAAATGATTAGAAAATCTATTAGGCCTAATAAAATTTAAAAAAATAGTGTGAATGTCTAAAATAAATATAATGTTTGTAACATTTAACACTAACATGAAATAAAACAATGTGAAATATATTAAAATCGTTAATTACCAAATAATATATAGACAACCAAAACAACATATATATACAAAACACAAACAAAATATAAACAGAATCCGAGTTAGGAAAACATCTAGTTTTACTCTAAATTCTAGTTTACTGTTTATAGCTTCCACAAGTTTTCTTTTTTTTTTTTACTTAACCGGCTGCGACAATTCGTCTTAGTATTGATTGTCGACCACAATGTTCACTATTTTTCTTTCTCATTCATATTTTGTTTTTCAATTTAATTAAAAACTTCTGCTCTTGTGGCACGTTTTTCATTGACTTTTATGGTTCATTTCATTTTTCGTTTGATACGATTTCAGCATACTGTAGCAATCATTCGGTGCTTGTATAGAGATCCTCATAGTACTAACTTTCTGATTTGATTCTGTCGATGGTCATAGAAAAGATTGATCACCACTTGTTTGATGGTTTGTCAGCTGATGTAATTAGAACTGTATAGCGAAGCAATCTTCCTGATAGTTTGGTTCGCTCACCACTCCTTTTTTCTTCCCGTAAAGCGTCTCGTTTGGCTAGAGATATTCACGAAAGTTTCTAAGTTTTTATGGTATGCTAATCTCCATTGAAAGTATTTGCTTTTCTTTGTAATTTTGTATGAGATTTTTAGTAGATTAGTTTTTTTTTCTCCCTTTTTGATGCATTATATTTATAATATCTTTTATGGTGATTAATAAAATCTAGATGTTATTGTAAAAAAAATCATTAATTACCGACAAACCTTTGAAAAATTCTAAAAGAGAAAACCATCTTTTATTATTATTTTTTATCTTACTCGTGTATGGTCATTAAACATTAGACCAATCAACAAACTTTGAAATCAGCTCAAATATCTGATTTTAAACTCTTTAAATTTCATCTCATTTCGCACCCTTAATCATCCCTATGCGATAGTTCTCATTCTTTTAGCCTAATATTAACATAAAAATGGCAAGGATTGATTTGGGTCCAAATAACAAGCATTGCAAAAAATTGAACCCATAATAACAAATATTGAAAAAATTGAATTTTAAGAGTAGGCTTAATAACAAATATTGATAAAAAAATTGGGTCTCTAATAAAAAGTATTAAAAAATAGACCCCTAATAACAAGTATTGAAAAAATAGGTTTTAATAGTTGATCCCTGATAACAAATATTAAAAAATTAAACTCTAGTAATAAATATTATAAAAACATTAAACTATCATTAAAATTAAACACATACAATTACGAACTGTGGGCTCTGAATAGGAGTAGGCCATGTGGCGTCGCCCTTATGGCCCACCCTTAGGGATGACCCTGTGTATACCTACCTATCTTATTATTAATATTCTAATCCATCAAGATATTGTGTCTTTTGTTTAAACCTTATTAAGTTTGGGTGATCTCTCTTGTAATTTACCATTTTTGTTAATTAAGAGTATATAATCTATTTATCTCCCTATTTATGCCGTTCATTTTACACAAAAACCTTGTTCCTCTTCAACCATATGTTTAAGTTATTGAGTATATGACTTATAAATTGAAATCAAACATATATTTTGGTTAGTAAAATAGTAAATTTTGTTTAACTTTTGGGATGGAGATTTTTAGAAAATCGTGGGGATTCGATAGGTATAGGGATGAGGACGAAAAATTCACCGAAGCATGTAATAAGGATTATCCAAAACCGTACTCGAAAGTGTTAGGGGCGGAGTGAGGAATGCAAAACCGTCCCCGAATCGACCGATTCCCACCCCTAGTCTAGTTGGATGAAAAAATTATTGAAATAAATTAATAAAAATTAATAGCAAAAATAAACTAATCAAATGATGACACATGTCATGACTAAATTGATAGAATATGTGAATAGCAAGGATCAAATGTCTAATTATACAGTTTTTTGTTAACTACTACGTCATCTCCTTCGTTAGGTTTTAACCGCAAGTGGTTTAATTGATACCATTTAAATAGTTAAATGATCTTATTAGAAAAATTAAAAATATGATGGCCATATCGATACAAACTCATAATTAAGTGGTCATTCATGTAGTTTACCCAAATGAATATAATGTTTATACATTTATCTTACAACACAATTTCGATTATGCCCACTAACATGAAGTAAAACAAAGTGAAGTAAACTAAAATTGTCAACTACTAAAAGAAAACTTCAACCTTTGAAAATTCTAAAAAAAAAATCAACTTTATCTTACTCGTGTATGGTCATTAAACATTAGACCAATCAACAAACCTGAAATCGGCACAAATTTCTGATTCTAGACTCTTTAAATTTCATCTCATTTTCCACCCTTAATCATCACTCTCCAATAGTTCTCATTCTTTTAGCCTAACATTAACATAAAATGGCAACGATTGATTTGGCTGTGTTCTCATTGGCCCTCATTCTCTCAGTGCAAATGGTGGTATCATCCGTAGACCCTATGCAAAGAGCGGCTAAAGCAGTCAACCGTGAAAATGTGAAGGAGGATGAAAAAGTGACTGCCAAGGAAGTCAAAAAGGACGTTTCCGACGGTCTCCGAGATGCCGCCGATAAAGGCATTGTGAAAGATAAGGAAGACAATTTTGATCCATCGGCTTCACCTAAACAGGAGGAAGAATATTTGATGAAAATATTCTATGAAGCCTTGATGAAGATGACAGACGAAGGAAGGGTGGATCCTAAAGTTCTCAAGGAGAAGCTTTTCCCAGGGGGAGCTGAAACAATTGATCCCAAGATCGAACCAGATGTCATTAAAGCTTTGAAAGATGCACTCACCGAGTCAGGAAGTGTGGAGGATGGTACTGCTGCTGCAGCCTCCGCAAAACCTCCTAAATAATTGCTTTCTAATGTCTTATATGCACATGCAATATATATGCATGTGTTTTGGTCATTTGTTTCATGTTTTTGAAACAAGCGCTGGGAGTCTTTGTTTTGTTCCTCATCTATTTAGTGTTTCGTATTTTGTCCTAGATGATAGCTGGTTTTGGTGTTATTTTTTCTTTTTTGTGTACTTGTATCCACTGTCGTGGTATTTCTTTATTAATAAAATAATTGCTTTGCTAAACAAAAACATGCAGTACGTATGTGTATGTGTTATGCATGTATGTTTCTAAAGTACATTTTTTGCCATTAACCATTAACATTATTGACATGACATTAATCTCGTTGGTATGACGGTTGACATGTGACTAATAAGGTGATAAAGGGATTTAATTGAATTTTATTTTAAAAAGTTTGAGGGTTTGCTTTTTTTTTTTGAAAAGTTAGAGGGTTTATTTAATTTTTAAGATCAAAATTATAACGAATAAAAAATAAATTTAAAAAATTGAATAAACTAAGATAGATAAAATGCATTTAAATAATTAAAAGTAATATAAATATTTTTTAATAACTATTAAGAATTATTAAATAATTGAAAATTTATAAAAGCAGTAAATATTTCAAAAATATCAAAAATTTTGAAGCATTCGAACTTTTTTTTTATCAAATAAGACTGTTTTTGTAAACTCGACTCTATTATCATCCCTCGAACATATTTTAATTGGAACTAGCCTAACAAAATAGTCATTTGGCTAAATTAAAACTTCCAACAACAATACCCTGATTCTTGAACCAATTAAAATCCCGAAAATTCTTCAAGTATATTTCTGATTTGAATAAAAATTGTCACCGCCATATTTGTCAAACTTTTGTCACAGGTGAGCTTCTTCAATAGCTTGCTCTCTGTGCAAAAAATATTTGTTCTTACTGTTGATGCTGCTAAGATATTCCTATAGGTGGGATAGAGTCTGTAAGTGAAATTCTGGTATTCAACTGACTCTAATTGTGTTAATCTGCTATAGTGGTCGGTCGGTGGCTTTATTTTGTTATTTTAAAATTGTGAATTTAGCGGTCGTTTTGTATTGACTCTCACTTGATTGTATTATATTCTTTTTCTTTATTTAGGATTAGAGAGATTTTTAAATATTAAATACAGGTTTATGCTCTTAATAAAATAACCTTTACTAAGCAAAAAAACAGTTTATCTAAGTGAAAAGTCAATGAATAGGTTAGGGGAGAGTACAATGGGATGCTGGTTTAACTTTAGAGATTTAATCAGATAGTTACCCAACTCATTATGATATACGCCAATTGTGAGGGTATCGGGATGGGCCGAAGAGTGCTAGAGGGGCAGTCCTGGAAATTTCAAAAGTCACACCCCCTTAAGATTTCAAATTCCTATATAGTTTATGTATTTTCTTTATATTTTCTATGTATTTTTCCCCCTGAAATTTTAATATATCTTACAAACAATTTACACTCCTGTCATAAAATCTTGCGTTCGTCCTTACCTATAAAATATACACCAATACAAGCACGGCGAGGGATTGACGAGTGCCGGAACTCCAGGATGTCATTTTTCATGGCGATAATCTGGTTGATTCTGGTGGTTTTACAGTGTAGCATTAATTAGACATTGCTTACTTGTATGTTTCCATTCAGGTTTGTAATGTATGTAAGGGGTATGGTTTGTGTCTAGTCTGAGGCGTTAGATTTTGCTGGTGGCTGGTTTTTGTGGTCCTTGTTACTCTAGATGTTAGAAAGGGTCGTGTGAACTTACGTACAGGGCCGTCCCGCGGGTCATAAAGGCGACGGTCAAGGACACAGACTCACTATTCATAATTATAAGTGTAATTTTAATAATAGTTTATTTTTTAATATTTATTATTAAAATTTATTTTTTAATACTTGTTGTTAGGAGTTTATTATTTAAAATTTAATTTTTTTTCAATACTTGTTATTAAGTGCTTATTTTTTTCAACACTTTTTTATTTAGGGCCTACTTTTTCAATATTTGTTATTAGGCCTACTATTAAAATTTATTTTTTTCAATATTTGTTAATATAGATCTATTTTTTTGCAATATTTGTTATTAAGGACTCAATTTTTTCTAATACTTGTTATTATGGGTCCACTCTTAAAATATAAAAATTTTCAATATTTTTTTATTAGGAGTTTAACTTTTTCCTAATATTTGTTATTAGGGCTCAATTCTTTTTTCTAATATTTGTTATCAAGTACATATTATAAAAATTTAAAAAAATCTCATTACATGTTATTAGAGCCTATTTTTATAATATTTTTTTATTAGAAACATACTCTTAAAATTTAATTTTTTTTCAATACTTATTCTTAATGGCCTAATTTTTAAATTCGCCCATAGGTCATCAGAATCTTAGTAACAGGCGTTACATAACATTTTGACTCTAATCACCTTAGGAGTTTTGAAGATAACTTAAGCTACAAACCTCATATGAAGATATAAACAATGGGAAAGATAACTTCAAGATTATAAAGCTATGAAGACTATAATACGCTGTCTCAGGGTGACACGTCAATTAATTGTTAACCGAATTAACCGTAATTTCGATCTTGTCCACAATCATGAAGTAAAAAGAGATCGAAGGGGCTTGCATCTTTGGAGCTATTAGGACGTTCGCTCTCTGACTTTAATTTTGTAACTAGGTGGGATTATCTAACTAGGGAGGCTAGGAAGACGTTAAAAATGGGCAAGAATTTAGGGATTCAAATTGAAGGTAATGAAGACAACGCTATAAGAAAGATCGCCCTGCTGATGCAAAAATAGAAGAGAGCGTAAGAAGAAGGGGGAGGCGAAATGAGAATACTCACTTAGAATGTAAGGTTTAGGTTCTGAGGAAAAAAATCTAGACTGTTAGGCTGATAGTTTTACTTAGAAAGTCGAATTGATTTAGATGTGGTGTGAAGATAATTTTGTTTTTGTTATGTGTGCAATCCTTTATTGTTGGCTGTCAAAATTAGTTAAGTATGATATAAAAATAAAATAATAGTGCAAAGGGTAAACAATTATTATTTTATTTGGGGATTGAAAGTGGTTGGGGATTATTCTTTTTAGTTGGGTGATCAAATATGGAGTATTAAAATTGTTTTGGAAGGATTATGGTGATGAGTTATGGTGTGTGAGTTGGTAGTGAATAAAGAAACTTTTGGGATGTCAGGGACACTAGGCAACTCACTAGTTGATGATTGTAGACTATAAGGATTTAGTGTTTTCTTTTGAGAGTATTTAAAAACTGTTAATTTCCCATTGTGTTTGATCTGATTTGTGGTCACTTATTTTTTAAAGATTGAGTGGTCTAAATCTTCTGAAGGTCTTTTAGTTAAAAATTCAAAGCATTACTGAAGGTGTTTGCTTTAATTTCATAACATGTTTTTAATCATTGTGTATTGGTAGGTTGATCCAAGAAAAAAGGAAGCTGTTGTTAGGGAGAAATTTTTAGGTTTTAGTACAATCCTAAGTGGGCAGTGTGAAATTACGGTATTGGAACTTTGAGGCAGGTTGTAGCAGGATGCGGAGGGGTTTTGAGATGAGAGCATAGGGTGGTTTTGTGTATTTTCTTTCTGGGCTCATGCCTTGCCAAGGTGTTTATTTTGAAGTAGCTTTTGCATTCAAGTTGGTGTTTAAAAGTACATTAGAAGTAAAATGGATTGACAAAGCTTGGATTTTCTTGAGGCGGTGAACATAATCATGTTTTCTTTATTTGTTTTTGATCTTTGTGACTTTGGTAGTGGTGGACAATCCTTCAGGATTTCAATTTCTTTTGGTAGAAACATGAAGAATTGAATTTTTTAGAGTCTGGTGGTGATGAATTGAGTTATGGAATGTTAGTCTGGCTCAATTTGGTATAAGATGCTTTCGATTTTCTAGCTTCAGATTAATATTCTCAAATGGTGGGTGTGCTGTTCCGGTTCAAGCACAATAAGATGTTTTTGTGCTTGGTGCTGTTCTGCCTTGGATAGTGAGAAGTATGTTGCTGCATATTTCTGCATCGTTTGCTTTTGTGAGTTTGATGGCTGTTTTTGCTTTTGTGTTGGCGTTGGTCTTTGCTGATCAGGTGTGCTTGCCTATGCTTGTTGCTTTGCATTTGTTGTGTGTATTATATGGATGATTTTGGTTGTACTATGTCAGTTTGGTGTGGTGTCGTTTGTTGAAGTTTTATCCTGGTTGTGTTGTACTCTTTTTATCCATTTAAATTTAAAGAGGTTTTAACGAGGCACACAATTCAAGTTTTTAATTTTTTTTAATAAAATACTATTGCCGAGAAAAAAAAAAGGTGAAGTAAACTAGAATTGTCAATTATCAACAAAATAACAAACTTTAACCTTTGAAAATTTCTAAAAGAAAATCATCTTTATCTTACTCGTGTATGGCTATTAAGCACTAAACCAATCAACAAACCTTGAAATCGCCATAAGTACCTCATCCTAAACTCTTTACATTTCATTTCATTTCATTTCCACCCTTAACAATCACACGAATAATTCTTATTCTTTTAGCTTAACTGTAACAACGGAGTCGCCACCGGTCCTTTTTATTGTATTAGGCGGACCGAAAACCTAAAAACAAACTAGAGATTACGAAATCTGAGGGTTCGGGGGCACGATTATGCGTGGGGAATGATTAACACCCTCATCACGCCTGAAGACCGACGCTTACTTGATCACTAATATTTTCCTTATAATCTGGATGAATGCATGCATGGATTAATACAAAATCCCAAAGTTCTAGAATTGGCTCGAACTCGCTCACGGCTGAGAAAATCTGAATCAATTTAGACGCAAAGGAATTAAGGCATTAATCCTTAAAATTCGATAGTGTACTTCCGAATAGGAGTCTCAACCATTCCCACAACGGCTAAGGGAAGACTGAATTAACCCTATTTGAAAATATAACTCGTTTTCATGGTGCAAGGAAAACCCTTTTTAAATGATTGTTTTATTTGTTCTTTTCATCATGTTTTTGTTTCTAATCGTAAAGCAAATTATTAAGTGATTAAAGTGACTATTCCTGAAAGGCTCTACCGGATAAATTTTAAAAAATATATTTAATGATCTAAGGAAATTACCAAGTTAATTAAAAATATATTATTTAAAAGAAGAACTTAGACTTAAGGGTCCATTTACTAAACATTATTAAGGAATGAAAAGAAATTAATCTTACTCTATACCTGTAACTCCCTACACCGGCCTATGCGGAAGACACGACATAGTAGATCACATTTGCCTTTTTAAAACCTTTCTTATATCGATTATAGAAATTTTTTGGACTTTTAAGGAATTTAGCCAAAATTTCAAGTTTAATAAAAATGACCATGAGTGAAAATGGATAATAGTAATCATCAAAATAGAAATATTGAAGTATCCCCAAGCATAAAAAGTCAACAAAATAAACCCAACCAAAATAAGTTATACATCCCTAATAAATGGCACATGTCACCCTGGTAATAAATGGTGGATAAGAACATTACAATATGGTAGAATCCAATGTGTCGATCATCCAAGTGTCAGGTACCAGGTGGCCTGTCAACAACAATCTGAAATGAGGAGTTTAGCAGTGAGCTATGGAGCCCAGTGTCCCCTCAAAAGTGCAACAATAAAAAAACATTTTCAATATATCAAGTATGCATAAAAGTATCATCATGAAAAAGGGCAACCAAAGGCATACATACAACCTATCTACCCTCCAACCGTACACCAATATGCAGCTCCCCACTGAGCTACATCCGTAAGGACTTACCCTAAGCCCGATGGGCATTAGGAGCCACCCTAAGGGGATACCTTAGGTCCGTAAGGATTTACTCGGGCCAAAGCTGCGACACCTACCCAAGGGGATACCTTGAGCCCGTAAGGATTTACTCGGGCCGTAGCCACGACACTTACCCAAGGGGATACCTTGGGCCCGTAAGGATTTACTCGGGTCGTAGCCACGACACCTACCCAAGGGGATACCTTGGGCCTGTAAGGATTTCCTCGGGTCGTAGCCACGACACCCACCCAAGGGGATACCTTGGGCCCGTAAGGATTTACCAGCTTGATCAAGGCTGCACCTGTATACACTCCATATAATATCCCGTATATGTCCCCATGTATCATGTCCATGTCATTAACATCATATCATGATCAACCATATTATATGTCATATTCATGTTAACCCTATCTGTATGATGCATGTTTCATGTCATGCGAAGTCATACACAATATGCATATACAAACATGTTATAACCATGGTAACCATTTTTACGCATACTTATAAAAATATTTATTCCGTATTTAAAATCGTATATAGCATGTAGAAGGGAACACACCTCAAAAAGTGGCGTCTGAGTGATCTAATGACCACCAATGTCTCACTCAACGGTGTGGGAACGAGTAATAATAGGGTCTTGCGGATAGACTGACCGGGACGAGCTGGGCTGATCTGCGGCACAATCAGGAGAATCTCAATAACCAACCACAAAAATATCCTTAATTAGACCTCTCATAAACCATTAATAATTATCAACAATTTAACTTATTACAAATAACGATGCTTGCATTTCAAGTTTGATTTGGAGGCCTTAGGGTTGAAATTTCGTAAAACGGGCTTCAAAAACGGGTTTAGGACGTAAAAAAACATAAAATAAGACCTTTTCAAAAAAGTTGACTTTTTGGTCAAAAGTCAACACTAACGTGGCATGCCGACGTCAACAGCCAACGCTGATATGGCAGTCAATGATGACATGGCAGCTGACTTGGCATGCCTACGTGCATGCTAACGTGGTGGTCAGTGGTCAATGGTTAACTCGGGTCGGGTTAACTATTCGGGTTAGACTTATTTAATCTCGGGTTAACGGGTTGGGTCGGTTATGGATCGGGTTTGGGTCGAATCGGTTATTGGATCGATTTAACGGTTTGGACCGACTGGGTTTGGGCAATATCCTTTCTAGGCTCGAACCGGTTTGAACCACTGACTTGGGTCGGCTCAACCTAATCGGCTCAATAATAACAGACCGGCCCACTCTCTCGTTCTAGACTCCGATCATCGGAGGCTTATCGAAAAACACTCTGACGACCTATAATGACGTCGATTCTGACCGGAAAATAGTGCAACTCCGATGAAGGCTTTTCCGGCGGCTAAACGATAATTGGTGACTTCGGTTACCTTGATTGTCGGCTAAAGAGGACGGACGGTGGCTGAATCGACAATGGTAACTTTTAGGGTTCTACCGAACCTTCTCACTATTCCCTGCGACTAACGACAATAGGTGGATGTGCGTGGATGGAGGGGGAACACTTTGGAGAAGAAGGTGGTTCTCCTGGTGTCGGCGGTGAGTCTCACGACGCAACGGTGAGGGACGAAGCACGATGGTCGGACGATATTTAGGGAGAAAGATCGAGAGATGAGAGAGAGAAAGGGTTGTAATAAAAGCTGGAATAAATGTGGTATATGGGTTTGGCTGGTATATTAAATACCAGATTTCTTTAGCCAGAATTACTCAAATGATATATGCTATAATCCCATATCAGAAATGGGGCTTAGCCCAATGGTTAACACACGGCTTAGGGTGGGAAAGGTCTTGGGTTCGAGCCTCCCCACCCCAAACCCCCTTTTTAGTGTTACAATTCTTCCCTCCTTAAAAAAATTTTGTCTTCAAAATTTACCTGAGTCAAAAAGATACGGATACTGCTCTCTCATAGATTCCTCTGTCTCCCAAGTAGCCTCTGCAGGACTACGATTACTCCATTGAACTTTAACCATCGGAATGCGCCGGTTTCTCAGAACTCTTTCATTTGAATCTAAAATCTAAATAGGCTCCTCCTCATATGATAAATTTGGTCTCAGGTCAACATCATGAATCTGAATAACATGCCCTAGATCTGGATAGTATTTCCTCAGCATGGACACATGGAATACATCATGAATACGGCTAAGCTGGGGAGGTAACTCAAGCTGATAAGCAACTGGCCCAACTCTCTTCAGGATACGGTATGGCCCAATGTATCTCGGACTCAGCTTACCCTTAAGTCCGAATCTCATGACTTTCTTCCATAGGGATACCTTAAAAAAGACTTGATCTCCTATCTCAAACTCGATATCCTTTTGCCTTCAATCTGCATAAGACTTCTGTCAAAAGCCTCTTTCAGTCTGCTCCGAATCAATCTAACTGTTTCCTCCATTTCTTGAATCAACTCGGGGCCCAGAGTTTTTCTATGATATAACTCTGTCCAGCAAATACAAGGCCTCGTAAGGTGACATACGGATACTAGTCTGGTAGCTGTTATTATAAGCAAACTCAGCAAACGGTAGAAAATCCTCCCAGCTACCATGATAATCAAGCACACAACCCCGAAGTATATCTTCCAAAATCTGAATCACCCTCTGTGATTTCCCATCAGTTTGCGGGTGAAAGGAAGTGCTAAAATTAAGACGAGTACCCAAGGCCGTCTGCAATACTGTCTAAAAATGGGAAGTGAACCTCAGTTCACGATCAGAAATAATAGATAGAGGCACTCCATGCAATCTGACAATCTCGACAATATACAGCTTGGCCAGCTGATCCATAGAATAATCGATCTGAACTAGAATGAAGTGAGCAGACTTCGTGAGTCTATCAACAAACACCCAAATAACATCCTTTTTAGAGGGTGTCCGGGGTAATCCTGTAATGAAATCTATGGTGATACGCTCCTATTTCCACTCGGGAATCTTAATCAGCTGCAGCAACCCAGATGGGTGTTGATGCTCTACTTTTACTTGTTGGCATGTCAGACATCTGGCTACAAAATCAGATGTCTTTCTTCATTCCGACCCATCTGTATCTCTGTTTCAAATTCTGGTACATTTGATCTCCTCCGGGATACATGGCATAGGAGCTGCTATGAGCCACACTAATAATAGTCTGCTTAAGGTTGGCGTCATCAGGCACACAATATCGACCTCTGAAGCATAAAACATCGTCCTGGTCAAAAGTATAAACATATGTGGATCCCTGCTCAACCTACTGTATAACCAGAAACAAAGAACTATCCTGGCGCTGCTTGGCTTTAATCTCCTTAGCTAAGGTCGGTTTAACCTGTAACTCTGCCAGTAAGCTACCATCATCATAAATACTCATTCTAGCAAAAAGAGATCTCAAATCAAAAATAGTATTGCGGCTCAAAGCATCAACAACTACATTGCCTTCCCGGGGTGATACTCAATTATGCAATCATAATCCTTGAACAGCTCTTGCCAACGACACTGTCTGAGATTAAGATCATTCTGGGTGAGAAGGTATTTCAGGCTCTTGTGATCAGTATATATATAACACTTCTCTCCATAAAGATAGTGTCTTTAAATTCTTTAGAGCAAAAACTACTACTGCCAACTCTAAATCATGAGTAGGATAATTGCACTCATGAGGTCTCAACTGTCGTGACGCATAGGCAATCACCCTACCATTCTGCATCAGAACGTATCAAAGACCCGAGTGTGAAGCGTCACTGAAAACTGTAAAGTCTTTCCCTGGTTCAGGCAGAGTCAAGACTGGTGCTTGTGTCAATGCAGTCTTCAACTTCTCAAAACTCCCTTGTTGTGCTTCAGTCCACTCAAAGGGAACATTATTCTGTAGCAGCTTCGTCAAAGGAGAAGCAATAATAGAAAATCCCTCGACAAAGCGTCGATAGTATCTGGCTAAACCCAGAAAGCTACGAATCTCAAAGACATTCTTCGGTTGTTTCTAGTTTACAATAGCCTCGATCTTACTAGGGTCAACCTAAATACCCTGAGCTGATATCTCATGTCCTAAAAATGTTATCTGAGATAGCCAAAATTAACATTTACTCAGCTTAGCATATAACCGGTGTTCCCTGAGAGTTTGTAGGACAATCCTCGAATGCACTGCGTGCTCAGCCTCAGATCGAGAGTACACCAGAATGTCATCAATGAATACCACCACAAACTGGTCAATAAATGGTCGAAACATCCGATTCATCAGGTTCATGAAAGCTACAGGGGCATTAGTTAGCCCAAATATCATCACTAAGAACTCATAGTGTCCATAATGAGTGTGAAGAGCAGTCTTCGCAACATCTGTCCCTTTCACCTTCAGCTGGTAATACCTAGAGCAAAGATCGATCTTGGAGAAAATCGAAGCTCCCCTGAACTGATCAAACAAATCATCGATTATGGGCAGATGATACTTATTCTTGACAGTGATCTGATTAAGCTTCCGATAATCTATGCATAATTTGAGGGAACCATCATTTTTTTTGACGAAAAGGACTGGAGCTCCCCAAGGTGAGGAACTAGGTCGAATAAACCCTCGATCAAGGAGCTCTTATAACTCATGGTCATTTTTATTAAACTTGAAATATTAAAGTATCTCCAAGCATAAAAGTTAACAAAATAAACCCAACCAAAATAAGTTATACATCCCAAATAAATGGCACATGTCACCATGGTAATAAATGGTGGATAAGAATATTACAATCTAGTAGAATCCAATGTACCGATCCTCCAAGTGTCGGGTACCAGGTGGCATATCAACAACAATCTGAAAGGAGAAGTTTAGCAGTGAGCTATAGAGCCCAATGTTCTCCCAAAAGTGCAACAATAAAAAATATTTTCAATATATCAAGTATGCATAAAAGTATCATCATGAAAAAAGGCAACCAAAGGTATACATACAACCTATATACCCTCCAACCGTACACCAATATACAGCTCCCCATTGAGCTACATCCGTAAAGACTTACCCTAAGCCCGATGGGCATTAGGAGCCACCCTAAGGGGATACCTTAGGTCCATAAGGATTTACTCGGGCCGAAGCCGCGACACCTACTCAAGGGGATACCTTGAGCCCGTAAAGATTTACTCAGGCCGTAGCCACGACACCTACCCAAGGGGATACCTTGAGCCCGTAAGTATTTACTCGGGTCGTATCCACGACACCTACCCAAGGGGATACCTTGAACCCGTAAGGATTTACTCGGGCCGTAGCCACGACACCTACCCAAGGGGATACCTTGGGCCCGTAAGGATTTACTTGAGCCGTAGCCACGATATCTACCCAAGAGGATACCTTGGGCCCGTAAGGATTTACCATCTTGATCAAGGCTGCACCTGCATACACTCCATATAATATCCCATATATGTCCCCATGTATCATGTCCATGTCATTAACATCATATCATGATCAACCATATTACATGTCATATTCATTTTAGCCCTATTTGTATGATGCATGTCATGCGAAGTCATACACGATATGCATATACAAACATGTTATAATCATGGTAACCATTTTTACGTATACTTATAAAAATATTTATTTCATATTTAAAATCGTATATAGCACATAGAATGGAACACACCTCAAAAAGTAGCGTATAAGTGATCTAATGATCACCAACATCTCGCTCAACGGTGTGGGAACGAGTAATAATAGGGTCTTGCAGCTGGACTGACCGAGACGAGATGGGCTGATCTACGGCACAATCAGGAGAATCTCGATAACCAACCACAAAATATCCTTAATTAGACCTTTCATAAACTATTAATAATTACCAATAATTTAACTTATTACAAATAACGATGCTTGCATTTCGAGTTCGATTTGGAGGCCTTAGGGTTGAAATTTCGTAAAACAGGCTTCAAAAACGGATTCAGGACGTCGAAAAACATAAAATATGACATTTTCAAAAAAGTTAACTTTTTGGTCAAAAGTCAGCACTGACGTGGCATACTGATATCAGCAGTCAACGCTGATGTGGTAGTCAACAATGACATGGCAATTAACTTGGCATGCTGACGTGGTGGTCAACGGTTGACTCGGGTCGGGTCAACTACTCGGTTGGACTGATTTAATCTCGGGTTAACGGGCCAGGTTAGTTATGGATCGGGTTTGGGCCGAATCGGTTATTAGATTGGTTTATCGATTTGGGCCGACTGGGTTTGGGCAATATCCTATTTGGGCTCGAAGTGGTTTGAACCACTGGACCTGGGTTGGCTCAACCTGTTTGGCCCAGTAATAACAGACCGACCCACTCTCTCGTTCTAGACTCCGATCACCGGAGGCTTACCGAAAAATGCTCTGATGACCTATAATGACGCCGTTTCTGACCGAAAAATAGCGCAACTCCGATGAAGGCTCTCCCGGCGGTTAAACGATAATCGGTGACTATGGTTACCTTGATCATTGGCTAAAGAGGACAGACGGTGGCCGAATTGACAATGGTAGCTTTTAGGGTTCTACCGAACCTTCTCACCGTTCCCTATGACGAACGACAACCGGTGGATGGATAGAGGGGAAACGCTCTGGAGAAGAAGGTGGTTCTCCTGGTGTCGAGGGTGAGTCTCACGGCGCGACGATGAGGGACGAAGCACGGTGGTCAGATGATATTTGGGGAGAAAGATCGAGAGATGAGAGAGAAGGGGTTGTAATAAAAGCTGGAATAAATGTGGTATATGGGTTTGGTTGGTATATTAAATACCAAATTTCTTTACCCAGAATTACTCAAATGATATATGCTGTAATCCTATATCAGAAACGGGGCTTAGTCCAATGGTTAACACACGGCTTAGGGTGGGAAAGGTCTTGGGTTTGAGCCTCCCCACCCCCAAAACCCCTTTTTTTAGTGTTACAATACCCTTATATATTAATTAACCTAAGGTATATACATATATTTTAAAAAGGTGACCAAATTTTAATTCATGAAACAAATTATTAAAGGTTATATAAATTTCTATATCTTGCATTTTAAATTAGGTGTTTTAAAGAAAAATGAGCAAACAAATTAAACATAAAAAGGATCACATTGCAGGAAAATCAAAACTAAAGAATGAAATTAAAACGAAAAAGGACTAAAGTGTAAGAAAGCAAACAATGATGAGCGAAGTAGAAGACTGCTGAAAGAAGGGCGCGAGTCGTGATCTGGGTCGGTTCGGTTCCGGGTTGCTCCAACGGGTCGAGTATATAACTTAAAAATCAGAAACACAACTCATTTGTTTCATTTTCTCCCAAATGGATCAAACACCAGTCTTCAAAAATCCTCTGAAAACCTTCAATGGTGTTTTTCATTGGATGAAGATCACCGTCGTGCTCTCCAGGTTTCGGTGTGGTTCGCGACGCTCCTTAAAATTTATTTTTTGTAATATTTGTTATTAGGGGTCTAATTTTTCCCCACTACTTGTTATTATGAGCCAATTTTTTTTTCATATTTGTTATTAGGGACGTGCACTTAAAATTTAATTTTCTTTTTCGGTACTTGTTATTAAAGACCCAATTTTCTTTCGATACTTGTTATTAGAGGCATACTTTCAACATTTAGTTGTTTTTCAATACTTATTATTAGGTCCTAATTTTTAGGTTCACCCTGGGGTTCCAAAATCCCTGGAATGGGCATGTGCACATACAATATTTATGCTTGTAAATGAAATAGTTTTTTTGTTAGGTCAATATGGGATTAGTCCGATTTCGATTCAAATCAACTTTTAGATCTGCGGGTCGATTCGAGTCAACCTTTGAATCTTCGGTCAGTTCAAGTTGCGTGGGATATGAATCCAAGCAATATATATTTTGGTAAAAAAATATTTTTATTTGTCAATTTTATCATTTAAGCTCAATTTCAACTCCCAACCATTTAATATTTCAAATTTGACATCTCTTTCTAAGCTTTATTGAGATTCTTTTTATTAAGAAACTCAATGTGACCGAGTTTTATATGTAGAGCAATCTTCATTATTTTTTGACTTGGTTTGTAGCTATATGTCATTTTTGAATAATTTTTTTTATTTTAGACTTGCATTTCATGTTAAATTATATTTATAAAAAGATTATTTTCTTTACAAATTAATTATAGTTTATCGTCTAAGTGATGCAAATTAAAGTTAATCACAACTTTGTATAATGAGTAACTTTATTATGTATTTTTTTATATCTAATATTTTCTTAAAAAATATCAAATCAGATAGGGAAATAAATATTTTTTAAAATAAAAAAATTACTAGATATGATGATTAACTAGTACTATAATATTAAAGGATAATAAAGCATACATTATTTTACTATTCATCATATTTCTCAAAATAGATAGTAATAAAAATAAAATATTCGTTCATTTCGCTCAACTATCGGATTAAAATCAGTTTAGATTGAGTTCAGGTAAATTAAATTTGAGTTAAATTAGATTCTGGTTGCTTTCGATTTAGGTTATCTTTGGTTCTAGTTGCCTTTAGTTCAGGCTGCTTTCGGTTCGAGTTCATATTGGTCCAACAAAAATTTGAAACTGTTTCAATTCAGTTTGTTTCGAGTTTTAAATCAAATTTGAATCATCATTCGGATTGATATCGAATCTCGGGTCAAGTAAGTTAGTTCGGATAATCGAGCTCATATCAAATTTGTCAAGTCCAACACACGATTGAAATTGTGTTTTCAAGATAAATGTTATAAACATTTTCCGCTAATTCAGCCAATTACAGACTTTACCGAATACAAACGGTCACCAGACCCCACCAATTTTACCCAGTCCTTTTTCAGACTAGTAGCTCAAAAACCCGATAATATCATTTAAAAATAATTTTAAATAGATAATTATATCAGCAGATTAAGGTGATACCTCTCGATGTAAAAAAATTATTTTAAGAGTTTCTTAAGTTAGATTATAAAAGGACAACAATTACAAAAAAATATTTTAAATAATATAAATTTAAATAATTAATAAAATTAAAAAGATAATTTCATAAATAAAAAATTAATATATACAACTAAGCCTAATAATTAATAAAATTATAAATAAGAATTGATATATACAACTAAGCACGACCGTGCATAATCAACCATATGAAGGCTTCGATCGCTAAACCAATTCATACCGGTTTTTCTCAATTAAAATCAGAGGGTGTACCCAGAGCGAAATGGCCAATTACAGACTTTACCGAATATATACGGTCACCAGACCTGACCAATTTTACTCGATCCTTTTTTTAGATTAGTAGCTCAAAAACCCGATAATATTGTCCAAAAATAATTCTAAATAAATAATTGTATCAGCGAATTAGGGTGATACTTTTTAATGTAAAAAAATTATTTTAAAAGTTTTTTAAGTTAGATTATAAAAGGACAACAATTACAAAAAATTATTTTAAATAATATAAATTTGATTAATTAATAAAATTTAAAAAATAATTTCATAAATAAAAAATTAATATTTACAACTAAGCCTAATATATACACTCGTAATCCAACTCAGCCAACTGATTTTTACTATAAAAATAAAATAAATTATGTGAATCATTATTAAACTTTACTTTTAAGCCTCTGTCACCCTTAAGTCTGCTAAGAATGAGGCTCTCGGAATAATAACAAAACCTAATCAACTATGTAACCCTTAAGACTGCTATTAGGAATACTCATACGAGACCAAAATCAAACCAGTTCGACGCTTCCAGTGCCGCCCATAACAACTGCCATAAAGACTATTTACGGAAAACAAACCATGATCGAAATTGAAAGAGAAGCAAACCAAATATCAAACTAACAATTATCAATCCTTAAGCAAGGACGGAGCCATTAATTTGTAGGTCAACAGATAATTTTATATTTGTTTTGAGAAAAGTTCATAGCCTTTACATGCTTATATACGCGCATAACATGAACAAAATTCGTCTAACCCTTTAATACACATAAACATAAAAACATACATATATTGCATGTTTTTTTAGCAATACATTTATTTTATTAGTAAAAGAAATACCACGACAGTGGATACAAGGACCCAAAAGAAAGAAAAAATAACACCAAAACCATCTATCATCCAGGATAAAAAACGAAACACTAAATAGATGAGGATCAAAACAAAGACCCCAGAGGCTTATTTTTTTCAGAAAATTCCATAGCCTGTAGATACATGCATACATATTGCATGTGCATATAAGACATTAGAAAGCAATTACTTTTTAGATCAGATATTTGCGCCGATTTCAAGGTTTGTTGATTGGCTTAGTTTCTAATGACCATACACGAGCAAGATAGATATATGATTTTTTCTTTTAGAATTTTTCAAAGGTTGCGATTTTTTTTTCTCACAATTGGTAATTTCAATTTACTTTTTTTTTTGTTTTGTTTTACTTCATGATAATGCATGGGATCAAAATCGTGTTTTCAAAATGAGTGTTATAAACATTATATTTACTCCAATAGTAAAACAAGTGTTATAAACAAATGTTTATAACGTGGACATGCTTTACTCATTGGTAGATTCATTTGTTTTTTTGTCTTTGTTGTTGTAGACTTATGGAGAGATTATGAAGTCGTGTGTTATAATGGAATGATTTTATTTGGTTCAACGTTGTTAAAAGTTCTTTGAATTTTTTAAATTTATAAAATTGTTCCACTCAAATTGTTTTCTTGAAAAATTCAACAACATTTAAAACATATATTTCTCTTTCTACCTTTTTTGTTTTTGATAAAACAAAATTTGACGTGAAATTATCATTTTAACTATTTTACAATACATTCAGTTAAAAAATTGTCCGATCTTCCGATTAATGCAGAATTGGAAGAGCCCGACTTTGATTTTGGGAAGTTGTGGAAGTTGAAGGTTCCACCAAAGGTGAAATCTTTCCTTTAGATGCTAAAACTTGACAGAATTCCTACTAAGCAGTTTCTGTGCGAAAGAGGGGTGAAATTACGGAAACATCAGACTTCGTGTGGTTGGTGTGGTGACTGCCAGGAAGATTCGAACCATTTATTTGTTAGCTGCAGTTTCACTGATCGTTTCTGGTGTCTCTCCTATGCTTGGTGGAAGGTCCAATGGCAACCTCAACCCGATGTTAATAATTTGTTTTTTGTTCTTCTTTGATAATGTTTTTTCAGGAGAACTTAGAAGCATATGGCATGTGGTAGTTGGGCTGCTTTCTGGAGTGTTAGGCTC
This sequence comes from Hibiscus mutabilis, assembly GCA_019671005.1. Taxonomy (NCBI): domain Eukaryota; kingdom Viridiplantae; phylum Streptophyta; class Magnoliopsida; order Malvales; family Malvaceae; genus Hibiscus; species Hibiscus mutabilis. The sequence continues at coordinate 5,491,164 of CM033727.1, read as the reverse complement.
GCTAGGAATGAGTTGGTGTTTCGAGCAACCTCCCCGCAAGAGCTCTTTTACACTAAGCTTAGAGCCATGTTTTGGATCAACTCGACTTAGAGCAATGCTGGTTGTTGAATAAAACTCCAAGGTAGACTTAAATTGGTTGAATAATCCTCAGCTGGGTCCATGGCGCTGGTGGCTGGTACTTGTTGACATAGATGGTCTGTCTCGTAAGAGAAGAAATGTGAAGTATGATTCCGTGCCAAGGCAAGCAAAAGTGTTAGCAAACAACCTTGCGAGGATGGGGAGGGGACGACTTTCACTGTTTAAGGCTTGGTGGTAGTTACTATGTTTCATTTTGTCCTCATTTCTTTAGTGCCCTGTGCTCGTTTTGGTTTTTAAATCAAAAGCTTGGTGGTAGGAAGAGCTAACATTAAGGGCAGCTATCTCGATTAGCTTCGGAGATCCTGGTCGTGTTGTGAACTGGGTGAGTATTCGATACTGCTATAGCCGGTAAAGAGGAGATTCACAAATGTTTGGTGGTCATAGTTTTCCTTTGCGCAATAATGAATCAGGAGGTGTTTATGTCATTTTTATTTTTTTGGTGTTTTGAAGTTTTGATCACGTGAGTCTAATTTTGTTTTCTATGATGTGGTGTAGTGGGCATATACAATTTAGTTGTGGTGACTCATTTTTTGTTTGTAAGGCTGCAGTACGTATTTTTGGTTTGGGTGGAAGGCGATTTCAGCTTTGTATCTATTAGTTGTGAATTATTGTTTTTTTTCATCTAGGCTTAGGAAGGTTTTTAATGAGACTCTTAACTAGGTTAGGCTAGTATCATTATATCAATAAAATTATATTTTGTCAAGCAAAAAAAAAAGAATTCAAAGATGGATGGGTGGTGGGACAAGCCTTGGAGTGTTATAGGGGTAGTCGAGTCTAACGACAAATCTGAACTTGATCGGGGTAGTCGAGTCTAACGACAAATCTGAACTTGATCGGTCCCCCCAAATATAGGATATGTCAAATTCAATGTGGATGGAGCGTTTAAGGACGAAGCTGCAGGCTGTGGTGGTGTCTTGAGAATTGAGGAGGTAATATTAGAATGTTGTTTTTCGACCCTATTGAAGGTTTTGAGGCTGACTTTGCTGAATTAGTTGCAGTCAAAACTGCGCTGGAATTGTTTGTCGAAGCTAATTGGACTGGGACAGAGATGTTGATTGTTGAATCGAATTCCAAGGTGGTCTTGAACTGATTAAATAATCCGATGCAACGTCCATGGTGTTGATATAGACACTGTCTCGAAAAATAGGAAGAGTGAGCTCTGTTTTTGTGCCAAGGCATGCAAACTCGATTGCAGACCATCATGCGAAGATTGTAAGATGCCAGCCAGCCCTGTTCAAGGCTTGGGGGTGGATTTTCTTTATTTCATGTGTTGCCACTTGCCAGTGTTTCCTTTGGTCTGTCTAGGAATCTTTTTATTTTTGTAATCCGTTGAGTGCTTTTATTATAATCTCTAGGTTGGCCCCTAACGAAGTTGGCAGCAACTTTGAACAATCAGAAATAACACCACCACCAAGCCATGAACATTGAGGACCTTAAGAATATAACTCTGAATGTCATCAAACCATAACGAATACGCTACCAATCAGACAGCAAATCTCTCACGATCACCACCATTGATGGATTAACAGATTCGGAATTATAATTCCCAAAATCTCTGAATACATATTGCAACGAAACATCCAACAACGACTCTCCACAAAGCAACATACCATATCCCTGGGGAAAGGAAATCACATGTTGAACACAAGACAGACTCAAACCGTAATGCACTACATCAGCCTTAGACCCAGAGGTTGTTGCAACTCCAGCCTACATGACCAGCACACCACGAGAATTTGATAGGCAATAAACAAAGCACCTAGACTAGAATTTAACACAAAAGCAACCGACATACCAACCGAAGTTCTTCCATAGAGGTTAGAATTTAGATTTTATGATAATATGTTAGAGATTTAAGTTTTAACATATAAACTCTTAACTGAATCTCTAAACCCTAAAATTAAAGTTGGAATTTTAAGAGATTGTCGTTCTCAAATTCGGCAAGACTCGATGATCCATTCTATTTGAAAGAAATACAGGCTGCAAGTTGGTGTAGCGACGAGTCGATACCACCTGGCCCGAAGGAATTCAACTTATTCTTCTATAAAAGGTGCTGGGTTATGGTTGAGAATGATCTACCGGTAATATGGATGAAGAACATCAATTTGGTGCAGCTTAATGACTATTTTGTTAGGCTAATTCCATTAAAAATATGTTTGAGGAATTGGGTCTAGTGAAATTAAATTTGAGTTAAATAAAATTTATTTGAATGAATTAAAACAATATGTAGACCAACAGATGATTTTAGTTTTGTTTTGAGAAACTCCATAGCCTTTAGATACATACATACATACATACATTCATAACACACACATACATACTGCATGTTTTTTTAACAAAAGCAATTATAGTATTTTATTAATAATAGAAATACCACGAAAGTGGATACAAGGACTCAAAAAGGGAAAATAACACCAAAACCATCTATCATCCAGGACAAAAAACGAAACACTAAATAGATGAGGATCAAAACAAAGACCCCCGAGGCTTATTTTTTTTCAAAAAATTCGATAGTCCGTAGATATATGCATACATATTGCATGTGCATATAAGACATTAGAAAGCAATTACTTGGGAGGTTTTGCGGAGGCTGCAGCAGCAGTACCATCCTCCACACTTCCTGACTCGGTGAGTGCATCTTTCAAAGCTTTAATGACATCTGGTTCGATCTTGGGATCAATTGTTTCGGCTCCTCCTGGGAAAAGCTTCTCCTTGAGAACTTTAGGATCCACCCTTCCTTCGTCTGTCATCTTCATCAAGGCTTCATAGAATATTTTCATCAAATATTCTTCCTCCTGTTTAGGTGAAGCCGATGGATCAAAATTGTCTTCCTTATCTTTCACAATGCCTTTATCGGCGGCATCTCGGAGGCCGTCAGAAACGTCCTTTTTGACTTCCTTGGCAGTCACTTTTTCATCCTCCTTCACATTTTCACGGTTGACTGCTTTAGCCGCTCTTTGCATGGGGTCTAGGGATGATGTCACCATTTGCACTGAGAGAATGAGGGCCAATGAGAACACAGCCAAATCAATCCTTGCCATTTTTATTTTTATGTTAATGTTAGGCTAAAACAATGAGAACTATTCGAGTGATGATTAAGGGGGAATATGAGATGAAATTTAAAGAGTTTAGAATCAGATATTTGCGCCGATTTGAAGGTTTGTTGATTGGTTTAGTTTCTAATGGTTGGAGTTTCTTTTAGTAATTGATAATTTTATTTATTTCGCCTTGTTTTACTCCATGTTAGTGGGAATAATCGAATTTGTGTTGTCAAGATAAATGATATAAACATGGTATTTATTTTAGACATACACTCTATATTTTTTTGAAATTTTATTAGGCCTAATAATTTTTGTTAAGTTCTTAAGGGAATTAAACTCGTAAAACAAGTATGGTGACACTTGGACTATGTTTGGTAAATAGCGGTTTGAGTAAAAATTAGATGTTTGAACTAATATTAGAGATTTAACCAGTCAAATCTAGTAATTTGAATGTTTGGTAAATAGCGGATTAGGGTGAAACCTCTAATTTTGAAAAAAATTGCTAATAGGAGCTTTTAAATTAAAGGTTTTAACATAAGAGTTATAAAGATCATTTTTTTGCTCATCAATTAAGAATTTTGTAAAGGATTAAAGAAAACAATCCTAAATCCTAAATTGCGTGTCTCGTTAAAAACCTCCAAACTTACATTAAAGAAAAGAGTATAACGCAACTAGGATAAAGTTCCAACTCCTTAACCAAAAAACTGACCATTCCAAGTCGTAGAGTACAATTCGGAATTGTAGCAGCTTATGTTTCTGTCCCCACCCCCCACCGGGCTTTGAATAATTCACTCCTTGACATTCCTTCTTTGGCTAAATGGTCTGCCATTCCATTCTGCATTCTGGGTGCATAGACAAATTTGACGCGGACAATATCTTGAATCAACCCATCCAACTCATCGAAAATTTTCCGCCATGGCCAAGGCCTTAATAGCGAATCTGCAATCCAATTTAATACTATTGTAACACCCCTTCCCGGCCTGATAGGGAATCGGATCAAAGTATGTTACCGATGTTCGATACAGTGATCAGTGTAATACTTTTAATCAATAAATAGCAATTCGGTGTTTCAGAAGCGATGTGATATTTATTAACACACACTACAATACTACAGAGTATGGTGAGGGCGATAATTCGAAACGAAGTTATGATTATCAATCAAGACCAATTTTAAACTTTTTACAAGTTTTAGGGGCTAATCTATAATTTTAGTAAATTAGAGGTCCTTTTCTAAACATATACTTACCCATGTGTAACTCGATCTATAAAAAGTGAGCATATCAATTTTTATGTCAATAAGAGATCATTTTCCCTTTCAATTAAACTATTTATTAAACAGTGACTATTTTGTAACTTTTCAGAATTATCCCATTAACCTTTTAACTGAATTACCTGTATCGGTACTGATACTCGAGGGTCGTATAGGTACACCATGCATAACTTGCATATTATCAAATTCAGTGATCAAGACACGTATCGATACCCTTAAATCCGTATCGATACGCCTATATTATCAAGATTATTCTTTTGAACCGAGAAATCGTATCGGTACAGGCCGTAACAATACGTGTGCCCTAATTGCCAAATTGATTTTACATAGGGTATTGGTACTCCTGTGTCTGTATCGATACCCAACTACAGTGATTTTTCAGTGACAAATAATGGTATCGATACGTCAAATACCGTATCGATATGCCATGTTGAACAATTATAATTTTGCCCATAAACGCCTACTCCTACCGATACGCCATGATCCGTATCGGTACGACAAGACTTGTAATGATAGATTTAGTCTGGTTTTTATCCAAATTGACCTAGCAAACAATGTCCAAATCTTATGAAATTTTACAAGTAGGTTTATAACACTATAATCTACTGTCATGCCAAAATTCATAGCCAAGTGAATCCATTTACTATGATTTTACCATTTTAAGCCAAAATTGTATATTTTAACTACTTAAGGAATTCTTAAAAGGGCACTTTAAACTCTTTAAACATACACAAGCCATACACCACAAACATACATCAAAATGGTCAAATATGACTTGTCTAACTATTAAGCCACCATACTAGGACTTTGTAGGGTCGATAAACATTACTCTATAGTTGCTATGACTCACCAAAAGCCTTCGATTGCTCCGATCTGGCAACAATAACTCTTTAACCTGAAAATGCACGAAATGAAATGCATTAGGCATATTTTGCCTAGTGAGGTAGTCATAAACAATATTGATAACAAAGAAATGCATTCCAAATCAGGTTTTATCAATGACAATGCAATAATTCATATTCAATGGCAATTATATCATAATTCAAAATTATTCCTTGAATCTAATCAAGATAGTGGATACACGAATTCTTACACCTCGCCAAAAAAATGAGTGGTCTAGTCCCCCTGCATCGCCAATTGACCAATAACACAAACATCCCTCCGTCTTGCCACAATAAAGGCCATAGCCCAAGGACTATAGTCCACCTATACCAATGAGCTCATGAATTTTAAGGCATGCCATTTGTATCCAATGTCTTTTCGAATCCAAGGTTCAATAACAATATCAATGTCAATGTTTCAATAGTAATGTTTCGATGATAATAACAATACCAATGACCAATAGCTATAACAATGCCTATTTCAATGTTCAATGTTCAATGTCTATAACAATGATACCTTTAATACTTAATAGTCAATATTTCTATGCACCAACATGTAGACGGTGACAATAACAATGATACTATGATTGATGTTTCGATACAACAACTTACCGATGCTTACCAATGAAGCCTCCAAAGAGGTTCGATGCAATATTCATTTAACAAAATGTTAGCAATGCAATAATCAATACCAATGAAACTGGGAAAGACACCTAGCCTATTCCCGAGACTCCAACTACACTCATCTTGCTTTTCGAAGCTCCTACGGCTCTTGAATTCCACTCCCTTGTTCCTAGCTTTAGATGGAGATGATGGTCCTTCTTTCTCCAAATCTTGAGCTAGGTAAAACAAGAGGATATGTTAAAATTGATACAACGATATCAAAATTGATATCTAGGCTTAAAATAGCTATTAGCTAATAGATTTCCATAGATTTAAGCCTTAAAAAATATGGGTTTGACTTGGATGTTCAATATCTTTAACCTATTTTGGAAGCCTTGTTTAATGAACTAACATGGACCTAACATGTTTATAATGTCATATGAAATGAATTATAGGGCCAAGACATTGGTTAAAATGGATTAAAGGCATTAAAATGTGACTAGATGCAATCTGCCCAGAATTGCTCTGTTCTGGGCAGTCACTTTGAAAATTCACCAAAAACTGTATAGTTTGAATTCAGGGATGAAGTTTTAATGACATGAATCTTAGAATGTCTATTTTCATTAGGTTAAAGCAGAATGGAAAACTGGGTCCTATTCTGAAAACTGTAAATGGAAATAGCTGGACAGTGCAAACTGTCCAGGCAGTGTAAAATGCCCTGTCTTTAATCAATAAACTGTATTAATTGGTTAAGAAATAAAATGCAAGTCTTACATGGTCTTATAGGAAATTTTGTAAGCTTTCCAACGGTGTATAGCAATTGAAATTCCGACATACGGATTAAAAGATATGGCCAATTAAAGGGACAGTGTGCAAACTGCCAGGCAGCAGTGTCCTGGGCAGTTTGGGACTGTTTTTGCACCTAGTAAGAAACTGTTTCCAAAACAGTTTTGGGACATTGTAGTCTGTCCAATTATGCTTTAAAATGAAGTAATAACAATGTGGAGATAAATTGGTAAGAAATGCTTAAAAGGAAGTATAAAAACAGTAGCTAAATGTTAGGTACATTGTGATAACATTGCTACTATGATTGTATGATATATTGTGCTTGTTTTGATGAAATGTATATGTGTTATGCTTGCTAGACCAAGGGCAGCAAATTGAGGAAGAAAAAGGAAATCATTCAAGGGCTAAGAACAAGGGTATATCCATACAAGATAATTGCTAGCTTGCTTGGATTGTATTGTGAGTGTAGTTACCTCTAGGGTTAGGACTAGGTCCTAACTAATGTATTTGCTACATTCTTGTTATGTTAATGAATCTAAGCGTGGATATGACTTAATAAGGGAAGAATAATTAATGAAGCACATGAAACATGATCCTAGTCTTATGTACATGCCTACTTGAAATGCTATGCATGCTTAGTGATCACTTGGTTGCTTGTATGTGTTATGATACAACATGATGAATGCTAATGACTTGGTTGAGATATGATGATCTCATTTTGATGAAATGAATCTTGAAACCACTTGACTTGTGAGCTAAGGCCCAATAGCCTAAGGGCTTAACATGAAATGATCTTGATTTACATGAACATGATCTTGAACTTGATAACTTGAAATAAATGGTAATTCGAACAACCTTGGTAGCTAGTTGGATTAGGTAGAAAGGCATGCCTTAGAGTCTAGAGCTCATTGTGTACGGGTGGACTACGGTCCAGGGCTAAGGCCCCTATCTGGCGACAAGCGGAGGGTACATATGTGGTCTTTGGCGACAGTAGGAGGGTTGACCAGCACTACAGTGCATAATGTGGCAACAGTTGGTTGGAGACTCGATTACCTATACAAACTAAGTACCAAGGGGTTGTTTAATGAAATAACAAATGAAATAAGACTCAATTATACATGATACTTGTCTTGTATTGCCATGAATTGTATGTTGCTTGATTTGGAAGCATGACTCATTGGTTACTTGTTTTGCAAGCATGTTGCTTGATTTATGATTTATGATTTCTTGTTGCCTAATCTTGTTGGCCGAATTGCATGTTATCCTAGATAGGATATTCTTGATGCTTGAAAGACTAGCTAAGTCTACTTTAATGCTTGGAAGCCTTAGCTAGGTCTACACTTGATCTAAAAGACATGAAACATGAAATAACAAAATGGATAGACTAGTTACTACCTCACTAAGTACATTTTTGTACTTATCACTCTTCTTTCATTCTTCCCAACCTACAGGCTAAAGGATTCAGCATTGCTTGATCTTGAATCTTTATTTCTTGAGCAAGAAGCATCTACACAAGCTTTGTTAAAAGTGTGATTCCATACTTGTTTTGTATTCTCCTAGAATGGTGGCACTAGATGTATCTAAGTAGCTTAAACATGCATTTTGAAAGATTGTATATAATGCTTGATGGCCTATCTATGATTTGTATGTAGATTAAGGTTTGTAATGAACTTAATTAACTTATAATGGTTGAATGTTGCTATGCATATTTGGATGTTATAGAATGATCTTATGATGACCTAATTCACTTTGAAATAGTTGATAACCTTGTCATGCTTTTGTGAATGCTTGAAATGATCATATGTATGCTTGAATTATGATTCAAAAATGAGGAACCATGTAGTTTAAACCTTATTCGAATGCATGGTAGTAGGATGAGGTTGGTATGATTTAGCTTTATGCTTGTATAGGTTTGGTATAATTGGCCGAATAGCAGTCTTTTGAATTAGGGTTGAATGGTACAAGTTATAAGCTATTAAATGTTAGATAATTAAACTTAGTAAATGTAGGAATGAAATGACTAAACATGTACAAGATAAGGAACACAAAGTGAATTTGAAGCATGTAACTCTAAAGTAGTTCAAATAGGATAGGTAACATTGTGTAAGTGTTATAAAATGAACCTTGAAAGTAGTAACTTGAAGTGTAACATGAAATGAGCTAATCTAGTGGTTTTGTGATTATGGCTGAATGTCCTAGGTTGAAATTGAAGTCACTTATGTGATTTCTTGTATGCTAAGAAATGTATGATTGGTTGCTATTGCTTGCTTTTCCATGTCCCTTGCTTTGGTCTTATTCAAATGGTGTGATGTTTAAGGCACAAATTTGTATTGCTTGTTTGTATTGTAAGCATGAATTGAGTTAAGTTTGGTGATCTATTCGAATGAATAATTTAGATTAAGATTCAATTTTGTGGTTACTTACATGATAAGTAATGTATGAATGGTTGCCTATGCCTTGTTTGAATGCATGGTTCCTCCTTGCTTGGTCTAGTTCGATTGGTATGAATGAATATGAGTCAAATGTGCTTGCTTGCATGTTAAGAAAGCATGAGTGATAGATTTCTTGTATGATTCGAATGATTTGCCTTGTCTTGTACTTGTCTTGCTTGCTTGCTAAGTAACGCTCCCGAACCGAGTTACTACTAACCCGGGTAGGGGGTGTTACATATAAATTGGTAATCAGAGCTTTAGGTTTAGTCGATTATTGGACTAAACCAGGCTATCATGCATCATATAGGATACTTGTGCCACCTAGAAGACTTGAATTGAATAGCTTGTGTCTTGCTTATTAAACCAAACCCTTAACTGTTCTATTTGAATGTATAATGTATGAAACAAGACTCGGTCGGGATAATGAAAGTCCTGAAGGCTCCTCGAACGAAGGAGACAGTGTGAGGATGGAACAGATTCCTCCTCAACATCAAGCTCAACATAGAGCTCAAGCTGCTGCTCAACAGGAAGCTCCTGCTATCAATCCTATGCAGCAAGAATGCCTTCTAAGTATGAAGGAGATGTTCAATCATCTAGTGTTTGCCTTAAAGCAAGATCACCCAATTGGTCCTACAGTTGTTGTACCAAACCGAGCCCCTATTGAAAAACTGGCTCAACATCGGGCTTATACCTTCACTGGCACCGATGAAGCAAACCCATAAGTAACTGAGTACTGGCTTGAAGCCACTACTCGAATCCTTACCAAACAACTACCTTGTCTCGATGAGCACAAACTCGAATGTGCTATAACTTTGTTAGCTGATGAAATCCTATATATTATTGGAACACAACTCCTTGATTATTCGACACCTAAAAGCGCCATCATGAGCATCTCCTGTCAAACCATACCTTCCAATGCTAGAGGGTCCGCCATTCTTTAACTACCCTTCGGGTCAAACATATACAATCCAGCCCAAAACTGCTAAGACACTGATTCAACGGAAGACTCGCCTTACGTGCCAATCTGCTACTATAAATTTATAATACACCATCAGAGCTGTTTTAATGCCATGGATTTATCTATTTTCAAAGGACAAATTTTCTAACCACACTTGCATAAGGGTCAAAGCGGCAAAAAAACAATTGCCATAGCGCCAAATCTGATAATCTTATTAGCATACAAGAATGAACTCCAAGAAAAAATTGCAGCAACAACACAACAACATTAATCTTCTCGCCCAGGTAAGATCCTTCTACTTCTTCATCGACTGACCCTAATTTAGGCACCTCATTCCTATTTCTTTGCCCTTACAAGTCCCGACAAGAGCATGTCCTTTTAAACTATCAATCTTCTCGCCCAGGTAAGAGATTCCCCATTCTTACCGATAATCGGTTTTTCCGAGATCATTTCCACATCTTATTCAACCATAAGTTCAGCTTGGCCTAGTTGTTTTTCGTGAAAGCCCATTGATTTTAGATCATCCACAGCCAGCTTCAGACATACATCTTCTACCTCCAAAGTCTCTTCAATAAGTCCATTCGACATCACAGTTTGCTGGTTAATACACATTTTCGCAGCCCGATTTGGCCCATCTAACTTAACAGGAAATGCCAAATTTTCATCTGGTTCCACCTGTTTCTTCTCGACATTTTTACCTTTCCTGGAATCCAGCCCCATAAAATTAATATCCACCTTACATCCTCTAAGCTCACATTCCCCAACAACCCTATGCACGTCCCAAGTAAATATGTCGGGGTAATCATCGAAGGGTTTTCCAATGCAAACAACATTAATTGCTTCATCCCAATCGGTAGAGACTCCAAACGCCACCTTCTATCTCGTATCAGAATAATCTGGTAATTCCTTCGACGAACTTTCAGTACTCTCGGTACACACTTTCTTTAGTTCATTCCCTTCTTCTCTTCCTTTCTGGTCTTCGAAGTGACTAGGAGAGGATACCTGTTCCGACTCAATAACCATGAATATTTCCTTCCCAACTATCACCTCTACTACTTCATTAATTTTTGCCCAGTTGCTTCCTGAAATGAGGAGTGTAAACTTCTCACAATTTGAGTATTGCAAGGCGCTTTCTCCGGGTGCCACCAATGTCCCCCCCCCATAAAGCTGCCAATCTTTTGAAAGTTGTTTGATTCCAACAGTGCAAAGAAACTCCCGCCACTTCCACCCATATGATTTTTTCTGGCAAGTGAAAGGTCTCCGACCATTGGAAGACCTCGTGAAAAAATTGCTTTAAGTACGACCAGTTTAGATCTTCCATCATCTTGTAAAGATCTTGATCTTTGATATCAATAAGAAACCATCTGCCTCTCATGTACTTGACCTTAATATCCCCAAGGCCCCAGACTGTCAATCTATCCTCCACACTTCTCGCACTACAAAGGTTTATCGTCGAGCCTATTAAGCATTTTCTCAGTCTCCATAAGTCTTCCTCTTCAACGTGTCCCTGGATTAGAGCTGATATTATCTTCCTTTGAATACTAGTTCCTGCTGATCCTGATATTTCCACATGCTTCTCCCTAGAGAAGGCCATCTCGTCCCTCGTCCCTCGTCCCACCACGACCATCACCACCTTTTTTAACAGATTTCATCTCTGGTCGATCTTGTCTCCAATAAGACGTTCGAGCATTATACATTGCGATTGATACCGAGATACGAGAACCGTACAGTCGAAATCCTTGCAGTTTTTCCGAAGCATATGTTGCCTCTGTCTTATTTGCGAACCTCACAAAACCAAATCTTTTCCCTTTTTATCTAGCTTCTTTGCTATAAACGCGTCTAATACGTCTCCGGTGGCATCTGAAAGTCTGCTTCAATCTGTTCCATTGTAGCTTCGGCGGTAAATTATTGACAAAGTGACTGTTGTATTGGATTAAAATCTGCAATTGTAGGCACATATGTAAAATGTATGATGTTGTTATAAAGTATGATATTATTTTAGGCGTGTCATGAAAATAAGAGTGTAGATACCATAAGATATATTTATAATTAAATGAAAGACAAAGTTATAAATATTTAATAGTTGATTTAATAATCAACTATATAAAGAGGTAGTGTTCCCAAGAAATAGGTTAACTTGTATTACTCTTGTCCTCGTCAGAGAGTTTTTGATAGTAAAATGTGTGATGTTGTTATAAAGTATGACACAAAATCAAGTGATTAATTATGTTAGGCGTGTCATAGGTATTAAAGTGTCATGAAAATAAGAGTGTAGATACCATAAGATATATTTATAATTCAATGAAAGATAGAGTTATAAATATTTAATAGTTGATTTAATAATCAACTGTATAAAGATATAGTAGTCCCCAAGAAATAGGTTAACTTGTATTACTCTTGTTCTCGTCAGAGAGTTTTTACGGCAAGAGCTAACCTATCTTCTTCGAAGATCACAATTATTTTTTAGGCGATCTCCATCAAAAGATTCAAGATTTTCAGTCCATCAATGAATTTAGGTATGCTTCTACATTCGGTTTATTATTTGACATGATAGATCTTGAGTTTGGTTTCATATTAATTTATGATTTGATTCTAACAAGTGGCATCATAGACTCGTCATATCGAATCATTAAGAATTATTTGATATTATTTATATATATTCAGATTGGTTCATTACGGATGCTTTAAGATTTTGATGCTTCGTATGATTTGGTATTTGTTATTTGAGCATTTAGGGTTTGATTAAATTTCATGTTCTTTTAATTCACGATTACAATTATTAGGTTATTTTTTGGATTTATATTCTAATAATCTCATGTGCGAATATTTCGATGGTTATTGAATGGATTCCATGGTTGCAATATCTTGGGTGTCGCATAGTGAATGGCGGCCTTAGAAATTATGGAAGATTTTCCATTAGATTGATGTTGTTTGTGCTAATATTTCATGCCTTTGTTTCAATAATGTTCCACGAGAGACAAATAGTGTTGCGGATATTCTTGTTAAAAGTGGTGTCGGTCGTGTCTCTTGGTTGCATGTTGTGTATTGAGTTGTGTGTTTTTGTTTTCTTTTGATGTTTGTTTTGATGTATATAATATATTTGTGCTTGTACTCTTTTCTTCCACCTAAAATTAAGGAAGTTTTTTTATGAGACACGGTTATATTTCTCATGCTTCTGATTCAATAAATGTTTGCCCTGCTGATAAAAAAATCTCATGTGCGATAATCATATCCTTGAATTAATCGTGAATTGTATACACACATCTAGGTAATCGTGAAACTCTAATGACGTCCATGTTTGATGTATTAAGGGTTTTTTTAATTTCTTTAAAAACATTAAAAGGTTGTATGCTTATAGATTCATTCTTAATGACAATTGAATTTAAATTTCGGCAGATTCTGTATATATATTTTTAAGAACCATTAATATCACCTTATATATTTTAGGGTTCTAATTGATGGTTAATACGGTTGTTTTTAGTTTAAATGATATATATTGTTTAATTTAAAAAATATTTATATGTATGCAATCAATGATATATATAGTTTAAAATATATATTCAATTCGGTTTGATCAAAATTTTAGTTTTGATTGTTAGTAATTAAGAAAAAAATTGATTTAGACTTTGTCGTGATAAATTTACCGTGAATTGGAAACTTTATAATCAAGTTAGCTCTCAAAGTTTTATATTTAGTTTATGTCTGATAAATTATGGTTGAATTTTGTTGAATCATGTTTAGTTTTGTACAAAATGTTTTGTGTAAATTTGTTTGACATTATGCTTAATTATGTTGTTAATGTTATCTACAGAATATACATATTTGCATTTGGTATTGATGTATACGTTTCAATTTGATTAAAATTTCAATTATGATCATTAGGTTATTATGGATATTTTAAGGTTTTATGTGATCATTGTATGAATTACTTATTTGTATGATACTTCTGATTTTGGCTTTTAGTTAAAGATTGAATGTTTTGACTTCGACTTTAATTTTGGTAAATGCATGTTTAAGGTTTAAAACATTTTTTAAGAAACAATCAAAGATTTAAGTTTTTCAATTTCTGATAGCATCATTCAGACAACCTTATTTTGGGTTATTTCGGAAACTTTAGAGTTATCAGAAATTTCAGTTTTGACTGTTTCAAAATTTTAAATTTGAATATCGGTATATTTATATTATATATTTTGAGATAAATTAATTGAAGCATTAAGTCACCAAAGTGACCTCTATTGCGGAAATTATTTTATTTTAAAATATAGACGATTTTGCGCATGTAATTCAACTTATGTTAGTATTAGTCGGCCCAAACGAAGATTAATAGTTGACATTCTTACATGTGCAACCGTGGTAATAAACATGTGATAATTATTCAGTTTTTTATGTGAGAAATAAATAGACCCAAATGAAGATTTCTACTTGACATGTTCTTATTATCAATGTTTGGTTACTGTACCAAAATATCACTTGCAAGTTAATGTTTTGTCTAAAGATGAAATATTAATGGAGTGTCTGGTATCTTGATATGAAGTTTACCTTTATTCATATTTATTATTATTTTGGTTATCTTTTAATTTAATTGAAAGATAAAATTAAGTAAAATATTTTGAAACAAATACATTCATATTTTGGCTTTGGATGTCTAATATTTTAATGGATTAGTTAAAATATAATGTCACTAAAGTGACAGCTTTTGTGTAGATTAATTTATTTAAAATATCAAGATGATTATGAGCTTTTGTAATTCATGTGTTTATTAATTGACCTAAAGGAAAGTTAATATTTGGCAGAATTACAACGACAACTGTGGTGATAAATGTAAGACAATTATAAAGTATTTTATATGAGCAATACGTTAGTCTAAAGATTAATCTATTGTTTGACATAGTCTATTGTCGATGTTTGATTGCTACAACAAGAGTACCGCTTACCGTTAATATTACTGTCCAAAAACTTGATATTAATGTTGTGTTTGGTATCTTGAGGGGAACTAGCCATTATTTTGAATTTATTTGTTTACTTATGAATATTTACGTGAGCTTGTTTTTATTTTATTTATTTATTTATTTATTTTTGTTCTATATTTAGATAAATTATCTTTTCTGTCACAATATTTGTTAATATACATTCTACACTCATGTTTAGTGAAACTAATTTCAAGGAGTAGAAAAGAGACTTACATATTGTATTTGGTGGTTGTATGAACATTGACTTTGCACTAAGGAAAGAACAACTTGCATCTCTCACTGCGGTAAGCACCCATAAAAGGTATTTTGGGATGTGAGATAGTTCAAATCACACGAGTCTAATTATCATAAAGCACAACATTCTAGATGTCTTTAGGAGCACAAATCTTAAGAGATTACTCATACTAAGGGTTTCCTTGATGAAATTAAGAATTGTTTTACCCAAAACATTAAGGCTAAGATGAAATCATTTATGCCTTCTTTGATTCTATGAAGTATAAGGGTCAAGGAAATGTGAGAGATTATATTATGAAAATATTTAATATTGCTTCAAAACTTAAGGTACATAAGATCAAACTTTCTAACAATTGTTT
This sequence comes from Hibiscus mutabilis, assembly GCA_019671005.1. Taxonomy (NCBI): domain Eukaryota; kingdom Viridiplantae; phylum Streptophyta; class Magnoliopsida; order Malvales; family Malvaceae; genus Hibiscus; species Hibiscus mutabilis. Next base: position 5,475,492 of record CM033727.1, on the reverse strand, counting down.
GTTCTTATGATTTTGGCACAGCTTCCTGTACAGTTTAACAAATTCAAGTTGCAGCTATAAAAAGGAGAAATATACTCTAATTGAGCTCATTTCTCATTGTGCTCAAGAGGAAGAAAATTTGAAGTATTATAAGTGCAAAAGTAATCATTTTGCTAGTGTTCATTTTGTTAGTGCCTCTAAGAATAAGGACAATAAAATAAAATATTAGAATAAAGTTGTTAAGGGTACAACTCAAAAGAAACAACAATAAGTTAAAAGGGGTTGATTTCTTTTGTAACAAGTTAGGACATATATGAAGTAATTAAATTTTAAAAGTGAGCAACTACTTTGATTATTTTGAGTGATTCTTGGACTAAAAGTTTTATGATCCCACAATTAGGAATTATTTAAGGAGAGATCTATAATTTTTTAGGACATTAAGTTTGAAGGGAGAAATAAGGTTAGAAACATTGTTATTGAGGAGGAATTGGATTATAATTTAATTCCTACTATCACTTTTGACGATGTTTAGGTTTTCAAACCGACAAGAAGTGAATCAAGTACCTCAGCAAACAATGTTGAATAACTCTTATTCAAGATAAGGTAATTGTTTCAGAAGAACAAACTCAACAACCTCAAAAAAAGAACAAGTGTCATTAAAGAAGTCCACGAGAGGAATGAGAAATACTATTCATGATTATTATATTGTATTTCTTCAAGAAAATAAGGATAACAATGGAATGATAGAAAATGACTCAATCATTTTTTATCAGACCATAGAAGTTATAACTCTCAAAAGTTGATTGATGTCATATAAGAAGAGTACAATTTTATGCAAGATAATAAAGTTTAAGAACTTATCCCATTACTTGAAGGTGCAAACAATTGGTTGTAAATAGATATTTAAAACCAAGAGGGATGCAAATGATAATGTCGATAAGTATAAGGCATGTCTTGTATTTAAAGGATACACTCTAAAAGAAGACATTAATTTTTTAGAGACTTTCTTCAAGTTTCATTGAAAGACTCTTTCAAAATAATCATGACACTTGTTTCTGTTAGAGTATGCCCAAAGACCAATCATAAGATGATTGTAAATAACATTTGTTTTTACCTTGTTTATTCATAAAGAGGCATTGCCATTATTATTTTCAGTTACAGTTCTGTGTGCATAAATAAACTAAATTATAATAAAATCCTTAGAATAATATGGTCATTCTTAAATGTCCTTAGTCGAGTATTATTATAAGAATGGCCAACAATAACGCATTAATATTAATATTTAGTTGATTGATGACAAAGTGTTATCATTGACATGGAGATGTCAAAATCAATACATAAGTATGTGTTAGAGAATGACATACTTGACTGACTCGCTATGAGCATGTTTCTTAGATTATTATGTGACAGTCACAACATTGCTTATAGTGTTAACTACATGTATGATCCTTCGACTTGAGATCATCATTATTTCAACATCATGAGTGACATATTTTGATACAGTCAAACGTGTGTCGTAATTGACTACTCTATAAAGACTTATATTGGATATGTCACAATCTATGTAGTGGGATATGGTTGATCAAGATAGGATTTACCCCTTATACATAATAAGAGTAATATCATAGGCCACTTGATAGAGTGAGACTAGAAATGCATGACCATGTTCGAATAAGTTGATATGAGATATTGTAGTTATTCGTTTATAATAGTCTACTCAAGATATCAAGAAATATTAGATGGACTATACAAGTGTGATTGTTCCTTGACTTGTGTCCAATCTAGATATAAAAGACAAAGGGATGTAATACATGAAAAAAGTTAATCATGAAAAGGTTATATCGATTCATGATTTCTTGTAACTTAGGTGACAATGAGATATTGCTAGATGTCACTCATTGTTTGTAATATTAAAAATGTTCTAATATTTACTACTAACGTTATATGAACCTACGGATCACACTCACGGTTGAAATGGGCATATATTAAACGAATTATATATGTACAAATTTGTTGTACACGAATTTTTTTTAAATTAATATATATTAGATATATATGTAATTTAAATATTGGATAAATATTAAAAGAAAATAATTATTGTAATTATGGCTCTTTTAATATATAAATAATATAATTTGATTTAAATTAATATATATATATATTGAAATCCTAATTAAAGTTTAATTGAGATTATATATATTAATATATATATATTGAAATCCTAATTAGTTTAATTGAGATTATATATATATATATATATATATATATATATATATATATTAATATATATTGTAACCCTCTTGACCTGGTGTAATCACTAATTTTGTGCGGGGTGGACTCGTTTTCATTTTTTTTTTGCTTTTACAATAATAGGCATATATGGGTTGTTGCTTAATTATCTACATATATGTGGTTGTTATTAAAACTAAAAACCCAAAAAAATACTACTATTAGTTAGTGTCTTATTAACTATATATGTGTGTGTTGCTACTTGAAAAACCAAAAAAATAGTTAATTGCTAGTTCTATTTTAATTAGGAACATATATATGTATGCCTACGTTGTTATTTGTTATCATATTATACTATTATATTATATGTTATGCTTTTAAAACCAAAAATTACTAAGTGATATACATGTATATGTTACCATATTATTGTTATAATCTAGTATCGTTGTTGTTCATGTGAAAAAAACCCAAAAACATTACTAATGTATTATGATTGCTGTTTTCCTTTTTTATATAGTCATTATTATTGTTACCATATCTATCATTTAAATTATCTTATATTATAACCGAAATATACGAGGTATATGTATATATATAAACTAATCGATTAAATAAAAGTCCATCTTTATTCAAATCAATCTAAAAATTATAATAAACAGTCCATTTACAAAACCCATAAAATATTACATACATATGACCCGTTCAGGCCCAATACACCTAAGTCCTAATTTGATAAAAGAAGAAAACCCTAATTAACTTTTGTTTTGTAGCCGCCGATTTCCAACCGTTAGATCTTGTTGAGATCTGACGGTCCAGATTTAGTGGATAAGGGCCCTTCATCTCCCAGCACGCGCCGCTCGCGCGGCTCTTTAGATCCCCATGCGTGCATGTCATCCACCATCGGCGTTCCAACTCCTCATAACGGTGTATGTTCACCTCCCGCCACGCCCATGCATTGTATAAGCCTGACCGTTTCTGCTCCCGAGCGGCGCCACGCGCCTGACTCCTCTGCCCTCAGCAATGGTCCCCTACTCCTCTCTCGTCACATACAAGGAAGAAGCATAATATCAAAGCATGAAAGGGGATAAAATTAGAAAAAAAAAATCAAAAAACGAATCAAATATCAGACACATCTCAGAAACCGACCAGATCAGAAACAAAAGCAACCAATGGCAGATTTCGATATTTTTATATATCAAATATCACATGTAAACACGATTATAAAAACCGAACAAAAAGACAATTGTAAACCCATTCGGGATCTCAAAAAGCAATGGAGAACAACAAAACCTTCAGAGGTATTTCCTTTTTTTTATTTGCATGCACCTAAAATAAAAAAGGCTAGGGTTTAGAGGTTACCATTCGGTGATGGTTGGCCTTTCCCGCGTCGTTGTTCCTCCCCGCCAACGAAAAGCCTCCCAGCCTCCTCGAGGCCTAGCAGGGTGTGTCAGAAAAGGAACCGGCATCAAAAATAGGTTGTAAAACAAGAAATGGGTCTCTGTCTTTTTAGGTCTAAGTCAAAATGGGAGGCTTTCTCGAGAAAGGGTTTTAGATTCGTGTTTAAAAGAGAAAATGGGAGTCTTTAGGGCTTTTTTGGACGGCCGGATTCTGGGAATCGCGGCGGTAGGGATGAATGCTACGGTGGCGTTCATCCGAGGTAGGAGAGAGGGGAGAGCGTTTCGGCTCAGAAATGGGGATTAAAGTTATAAACTTTCTATTTTTGGATAAAAAGATGAATTATATAGCCGGTCCCTCTTTTTTTAAAATGGTTTAATCGCATTTTAAATCCTCCTGCCTTCTTATAATTACGCCCGGATGGTTTCCGCATGGGTAAATCACTCTATCGGTCCCTCCGCCCGGTTTAATTGCATTATATAAGCCATTCTGCCTTTGAAAATAACTACCCAAGTCCTTTTAAGTTTTTAAAGTTTTGCAATCTCGTCCTTATATAGCCTTAATCAGATTTTGAACGGTCTAATCCCCTCTTTAGGCCTCAAAGCTCTTCTTTTGTTTAATTTTAGTCCTAAAATCAGTGTTAAAATCCCCTGTTTACCCCCTTTAATCATGCATATTTAAATTTCAGCTTGTATTTGAATTGCTTTAGTTTTAGTCCCTTTTATATTTATGTTTTCTTTGTTATATGTATTTATGAATATGTGGCATTTGCATACATAATATGTGTCTTATACAATATAAAGTTATTACATGCAATATATGCTTTCACATAATGTATAGTATGTACATAATGTGATTTTAAAACATGCGATATATGGAATACATGTATATAGCGTACATGGTCGTCATGATGTTTATAATCTATACCATGTGGTTTAATATGTATAATGTAATACGCAAAATAAATGGTATATGTATATAGTATATGCTTGTATATAATATATAGTCTTTACATAATATATAATATAACCTTTATATAACCCATAAGTTTTACAATATGTGTGTGTGCTTTTACGTAATATATATATATATATATATATATATATTAGGCGTAGTCTTTAAATATATAATATAGTTTTAAGTATACATATATAATACATGTCATATATAGTATATACACGTATAGCTAAGAGTTCTTTTTGTGTAAAAAGAATAATATATATATATATAAGATATATAGCCTTTTGTGTTTGTGGGCTTGAGCTTTTAGTTTAGGCCTTGCTTAAAATAGTTTGGGCTTGGCTAAGTTTTAGTGTGGGCTTAGTTTTGTTGGTTTGGGCTTTAGGTTCTTAGGCCTAATTTAGTGGTTTAGGCCTTTTTTTGTTTGGGCCTTTTGGGGTTTTAGGTTTATTAGGCTAGGCTTTAGATTATTTTAGAGATTGATTCAATTAATTTAAGTCGTGTGCTCGTCTCATACGGGCACGATTTTAAATTAATTAGATTAATCTAGGATTAGTGTTTTAGAGCCGTATTAGACCTAGAGTTCGGATTAATTTAGCGAATTTAAATTTATCCTTGGCTTATTGGGATAAATGTTAAATTCATTAAATTAGTTAAACACTCCTTAATTACCCTTTTAGGATAAACTTGACAATTGGGCTTAGATGGACATTTAATTTAAAGTTATGATTAATTAACTTGATTCATTTTAAATAGTATCATTGGCTCATTGGGATGCTAGTTTAAAATTAATCAGATTAATTATCATAAGAAGATTCATAATTTGTTAGGGTTTTCTAGCTTTTTAGGGTTAATTAATTTAGGGTCAATACTAGAATCACTTAATTAATAATTAGATCACTAATTAAATTTTCATAATCTGGGCCTTTTAGGTTAGGCTTTAGGGGTCTCTTGGTGCGTTTAATTTTCAAGCCTTTATGTGACATTCATTTTATTTGTCATTCATGTGACCTATTTATTTTGGATTAATTAATTTAAACCATAAAAAGGAAGGTATTCATTAATTTCGATATTTGTGTCGTAACAGTCTGAGCTTAAAGGATGTTGACCAAATATTTGAATTAATCCTTACCGACTCAAGGTAAAATTAAAACTTAGCCAAATCATTACATCATATTTTAATTGCTTGCATCATGCATAAAGGTGACATACGAAAGTCGAACCATAAATTAACACGATAGTCAGACTTATCCGATGTCGGTTTAATCTATGGTCTGATGTATCATCAACCTTATTAATTAAATGTCCAATTAATTTGAACCCACAAGTTTGATAAATCCCGTTCAATTAAGGTTAATTTTCAATTAAGGTCACCATATTAAATTCCTTTCAGATTTCAACAATTTCCTTCGATTAAAAGCAACAAATATTTTGGTATCGATGACCAGTTGTGATGGGGGTGCTAATCCTTCCCCACATGTAACCAACTCCTGAACCCTTTCAAATTGAATCTCTGGTTTTGTGGTGTTCGGCCTACCTTATCCAAGTGGTCAGTGGCAACTCCAAGCTTTTCAGTATTTTCAAACAAAAAAAAGAATTTTTGAAAAAAATCCCCATAAAATGAATTCTTCAAAACATGGGATACATTAAGTAGTGATTTCCAAAGAAAAGGTCGCTACACCTGGCCTAGTCGTTAGACCCGAACTAAGAAGATCACATCAGGTTTGTCGAAGCAGACTCAAACAATCTTACTCGAATTATGGTATAGTTTTTTTAATTTGTTTAGATTCATTATTAAGACCTAAAGTGTTCATACAAGCAGTGGTTCAGATTTCATTCGATACGAATATCGATAAGGCATTCGATTGTAAAAACAAGCATTTTAGGGACCAAAATGTAAATCCAAAGAATTACAGAGGCTTATAAAAGTTTTAGGTTACCAATTTTTAATTAATCATATTTCATGCCAGCATGTCAAATTTCAGCTTCAACGGATAACAAATACGCATCCAATTTAGCAAAATATGAAATTAAGGACTAAATCATAAAACAACCAAATTATAGGTACTAACACATTTTAACAGCTTCTTACAGCAATTAGATACATTTAAAACATGCTTGCAAAATCTCAAGTCAAACGGACACCATTTACCTATTCAATTGATGCGACAACATACGGTAACCAAAATGCAAAGAATCCAATCTTGGTAAAATCCATTAACCGAATTAACCATCAGCCATACCGATCACGGGTTGCCCTAAAAAGCATTTTGGGGATTTGAATCCCAATTCGAACTTATCCAAAAACTTACGAACAACATTGACATGCTTCTAATATTATACCACCATTAAACACATAGGCTCAAATAGTTACATACCAATTAATCAACACATTTCATATCTATACAAATAATCTAGAGGCATGCTTCCTAACAAGATAAATCATTATCCATTAAGCACCAAATGATCAAGACCTCAACATAGGCTATAGCATAGTTAAGGGGCTAAAGCATATGACTATAAGCACTCATTAAAAACAAGTAATCAATCTAAATAATTATTTAAACCATTAAAACCATTTGATCATAACTAACAAGTACACAAAGCATTAAAATAAAACCAAAATATTAATCATTACATACAATCATCGTCTAACATAATATAAAATCAATCAAGTTATCATTCCCTAGATACAACAATTCATCCCAATATTCTACCTACATTGCCTTATTACAATTAATAATAATACCGTAAACATACTCTTTTATTTCGTTTGTCTTGAGATCCCACCTTTCCTCGGACCACAACTCCTTACTTGCTTTATTCGTTGCATTGACGAGAGGAAAGAGAGCATAAACATAAAATGCCTAGTGAGTGCGCTCAAAAAGAGTAAAACATCAATGCATTTTCAAATCCAAAACCGATATTAGAGGCTCATACCCAAGAAAGTCAATTTTGCCATTCCCAAGGCATTTAAATAAAACATGCTTATTCAAAACATATATTTCATGCTTTCATAACAATCCTATCATTCTCAAGGCATTTATATAAAACATGCTCATCCAAATCAAAACATTTACCCGTCTATTTCCAAAAAGTATCATGCATAATAACCATATGCATCAAACCATTTTTCACAAGACTCGTGTTTAATCAAACCAAAGCATTTTCTCATTTGTTTCCAATACAAATCATGCATAACAACCATATGCATCAAACCAAATTTCCTAAGTCTCATTCTTAATTAAACCAAATCATTTCTCATTTGTGAAAATAAAATTGATAAGTTGGCTGACATAGTTCAATCTCTTGTTTCAGACAAAAAAAGTAAAGCTAGGCTTTGCGAAATATGTACGGTGCTGGAGCATCCCACAGATTGTTGTCTGATGCTGCATGAAGATGTTTCCGCACAAGTAAATGCAGTAGGTGATTTTCTGGGACCTCCTCAGAGACCTTACAATCCTCATGCAAACACATATAATCCGGGATGGAAAGATCATCCGAACTTCAATTATGCGCAAAACCAGAGACCAAATAAAGCTTATCAACCACCTGCACTACAACAATATCAACCGAAAAAATCATAGTTGGAATCGATTGTTGAAAGGTTGGCACTATCTCAAGAAAAATTCCAACTAAAGACTGAAGCACACTTTCAAGAAATTGAAAAGCAAATGAGTCATCTGGATCAGGCCGTAAGTCGTTTAGAATCCAAATGGAAGCTACCGTCGCAAACCGAGGCGAACCCATGAGAAAACGTTAGTGCAATCACCCTTCGGAGTGGTACTGTTATTGCACCACAGTCCTAGAGGATGTTGCCGCAGAATCCTAAAAAGAAGATGAATCAAGATCCCAGAGGGAGAAGGAAGAAGTTGACTCAAGATCCCAAAAGAAGAAGAAGGATGAATCGCAGATTCCTCCTACGCCATCTCCCTACACCACCCCACCTCCCTTTCCGTCGAGATTAGTTAAACGTGATAAGCAAGCTGAGGAACAAGAAATTCTCAACATGTTCTTAAACTAGAGGTAAACATACCTCTCCTCGACGTGATTAAAAAAGTTCCACGGTATGACAGATTCTTGAAGGACCTTTGCACAAACAAACGAAGGCTTACCGGAATTAAGAAAGTGATTTTGGGGGAACATGTCACAGCCGTTTTCCAACGAAAGCTTCCACCAAAGTTAAAAGACCAAGGTATGTTCGCTATTCCTTGTAAAATCAGTAAGATTGGGATTAAACGTGCCATGTGTGATTTAGGCGCTTCAATAAATGTTATGCCTCTTTCTTTGTACAACTTACTTTCTGCTGAGCCTTTGAAGGATACGAAAGTAACGATACAGCTGTCTGACTGGTCCGTGATATACCCAGAAGAACTCCTTGTGAACGTCTTAGTAAAGGTAAACGAAATTATTTTTCCAGCGGATTTCTATGTCATTGATATGGAAAACGACCGAACAAACACTTCTTCAGCAACAGCGGATAAGCATATCAACTGCGTTTTGAATTTCAAACTTGGATTTATCTTTTGTTTTTAGGATTTAAAGCTGCAATATATTTAGGATTTATCTTTTATCCTTTTTAGGTTATTTTTAGGGTTTCAGAATACTATAAATGCCCTCTTAGGGTAAGCTAGAAAAGCATCTCTCATTCTTAGTTTTGTTTTTACTTTTGAAGTTTTATAAAATTCTTTCTTTTCTTTAGTTCTTGCTTTAAGTTTTTATTTATTTTTCTTTTACAATGCTAAGTATGATTTTTACCATAATCATGCTTAGCTTAATTTTCCTATTAGCCAAAGTCTTAAAGCGAAGCTTCAATTCACTTTGTGAGAATTAAAAAGCACTCAACATCTTCATTTTGCATTCTCGATTTTCTGGAAACTTAGATCGGCAATCAGCCTTTCTATTAAAAATTTTATGCTTTCATTTCAAAAAGCTAGCGTTGACTTGAATGTTGTTCAGATTTACAGTTGGGAGGAAAGATCGACTTGTAGCAAATTCGACTAAATGACGGATTCGCTAAGGGAAATTGATATCGGATTCGATTATCATCGAGACAACATAGTCCGAGTCGGGTTTTTCCAAATTTCAAAACTGTTTTATTCTAACGACGATAGTCTTGGTTAGTCTAGCTAGAAAACTAGAATTCAAAAATTGATTTTGAATTTTCGGTTTATCGGAGAGAAAAGCAAGTTACAAGGGTTGGACATTGTAGACTGTAACCGGCATGTATCCGGAGTAAAAATCCTTTTTCAATAATCAGTTTGAATTGAAGCCAAGCAAAGCTTGAGGCTAATTAATTTAATCAACTTTCCTCTCAGAAATATTTACTTCATCATTTTTTTCTAAATTTGTTTTTATTATTTTACTTCTAGTTCCTACTCTATCAAAACCCCCATTATTTTTATTTTCACGCTGAGATCGATCCTTCTTCTCTGTATACTATATTATTTATATTCATTTAAGATTAAGGGATATTTATTTGACAATATAGGACGCTTGTCATATTGTAAGCAAAAACACCTTACCACCAATCCTTTGAATTTTGTGGAACAACCAGCTGGCCAGAATAAGAAGATGGAAAAGAAGTCAGTTACGGTGTCGGCCGATAGTTCTTCAGACTCAATGGCGAGTTCACTTCAGAGGGGGAAGTCCAAAGGTCAGGGAGATTGTACTGTTGTTCACGAGGGAACATTAAATGAGGAGAGAAGTCCTCCAAACGATCTGGGTGAAATTAAAAGAGACACCAAAGCCATGCGAAACATGGAGAAGAACAAAGGGGATGAGGTTCACGAGGCTTTTTCGGGGAAGATATTTCTGTTTAGATTTGTACATCAAGAAGCCAGGATAAAGAGCTGCCTGACACAATAAATCTCAAAAGCCTGACTAGATGTGGGCCAAGTTGGGCGGATAATTACACCAAGGAGGCTAAGAAGACTTTAGCTGTTGGGAAGAACCTTGGTATTGAAATCAGAGGGGATGAGAACGAGGTGGGGGAGGAACTAGCAGCTTTAGAAGAAATTGAACACCGAAATAAGGAGACCTAGGTGATTGGAAGCCCATGGGTGAAAAGCAGGATGAAGATCCTATCATGGAATATAAGGGGACTGGGGTCAGAATCAAAGATGAAATCTGTTTGTAAAGTTATTAGAACGCACAGGGCGGAGATGGTGATGCTTCAAGAAACAAAGAAAGAAGATGTAACTGAGTTCGAAGTTGGGCGACTTTATTATGATGATGAATTCAATTTTAAAGTAACAGCAGCATCTAGAAGGTTAGGCTGTCTTCTTACGATTTGGGACAAAAACAAATTCGTAATGGAGAAGTGTGACATAAATCCCAGGTATATCTTAATCTCTGGAAAATGGGTTGATGATTACATAGATTCTACTTGGATAAACCTTTATGCTTACTGTAATTTGCTGGACCAACGGGGACTATGGGAAGAAATTTACCTTCTGAGGAAAATATGGAAGCACCCTTGGAATATGTGTGGCGATTTCAATGCAGCCAGATGCAAAAATGAAAGAAGTGGGCAAGGAATTAGAACCACGGGGATTGATGAGTTTAATAATTTTATTGATAGTTGTAAGCTGATTGAAATTCCTCTTGTGGGGAGGAAATTTACCAGGATTGGACCTAGGAATAAGCATAGTAAGATAGATTTTTGGTGGAGGAGGACTGGTTCCAAGCAAAGGATGTTCTTGCTCTTCAGGGACTTCCTCGTAATGTCTCGGATCATATCCCACTTCTATTGTCTAATGATAAGATCAACTAGGGACCTAGACCATTCAACTTTATTAATGCGTGGTTATCCAAAGGCGGGTGCTTCAAGGTGATTCAAGAGACTTTGACCGATGCTAAAGTACGAGATAAAATCCTTCCTGTGAAGCTAAGGAAAGTAAATGAAGCTATAAAAAACCGGAATGACTCTTGTGAGGACATCAATAAAAGGGCTACTAAATTGGAGAAACGTATCAATGAGATCGAAAGAATTAGAGATGAAGGTGAGCTGGGTCAGACCTTGTTGGAGGAACTAAAACATGTTAAGCTACAGCTATGGGATTGCTTGAAAGCCCAAGAAGATCTCTGGAGACAAAAAGCAAGAATGGGCTGGTTGAAGCAAGGAGATCTTAACATGAAACTGTTTCACAGGGCAGTTAAGATGAGGGCAAAGCGTAATATGATTAGAGGAAGTAATATGGGTCAGGATGCTTTGGAGGACCCTAAAAAGCTAAAACAGAAAATATTTGATCACTTCTTCAAGCAATTCAGCACAAAATCGAGGAGATGGGATGCAGTTTTCAACCTCGATTTTAAGAGATTATCAGAGGAAGAATCTGCCCAGCTGGAAACTCCCTTCACTTTGAAAGAAATAAAAGAGGTTGTTTGGAGCTATGACGAATCAAAAGCACCGGGACTGATAGTTTTAATGCTTGCTTCTTCAAAAAATGTTGGGAAGTTGTGAAATAGGATCTGCTGGAAGTTATGGATGTGTTACACAAAAATGGGAGGCTGCCAAGTAATTCAAATTCTTCATTTATAGCTTTAATCCCGAAAATAGAAAATCCTGTGAATATATCAGAATACAGGCCAATTAGCCTGGTGAGTTCTGTGTACAAAATAGTTTCCAAGGTGTTAGCGAAAAGAATGAGTGGGGTGTTGGAAAAGGTTATTCGCGAAACACGGTGTGCTTTCATAAAAGGGAGGCAAATATTCGACGACATCTTGATTGCAAATGAAGTTATCCATTCTATGCAACATGAAGCCAGTAAAAGAGGAGGAGTTGTCCTAAAACTCGATTTCTCAAAGGCATATGACTGCGTACGATGGGATTTTTTAATCATGGTGTTGGATCCAATGGGTTTTGGGGCTAAATGGTGTGCATGGATGTTGGCATGTGTATCCACAGCTAAAGTGTCTATCCTTGTTAATGGATCTCCGACGAAAGAATTTAAGATGAGCAAGGGATTGAGGCAGGGTGACCCTATATCACCATTTTTATTTGTAGTTGTCACAGAAGCCATGCATTTGTTACTTCGGAAGGCTGTGAAGATTGGTATGATCGAAGGAATCAAGAACCTGGTGCCACATGATTCGATTTCCCATCTACAATTTGCGGACGATACAATTTTGTTCCTGAGGCCTAGTGAACAGCAGATAATCAATATTAAAAGAATATTAAGGTGCTTTGAGTTATGTTCGGGTCTGAGCATAAACTTCAAAAGATATTGTTTGGTGGGGATAAACATGGAGGCATATCAAGTTAAGGTTTTGGCAGATTTATGTGGATGCAAGATAGGGGACTTTCCTTCCAATTATTTAGGAATCCCTTTGGATGCAGATCCGAGAAGAGTATGTACTTGGGACCCGGTGTTTGAACGATTCAGACTGAAGCTTTCAGGTTGGAAAATCATATTGTTGACATTTGCGGGCAGAATTGTTTTAATCAATTTTGTCCTTTCTGCACTACCACTGTTGTATCTGTCAATTTTTGAAGTTCCAAAACAAGTGCTCCTTAAAATTGACAGAATCAGGAGAAGATTTTTGTGGGGAAGCTGCCAAGGATACAAGAAGATTAATAGAGTCATTTAGGGTAGGATTTGCTCTCTGAAAAGAAAAGGGGTGCTGGTGTAGTTAATATCAAAGAAAAGAATAAAGCCCTGCTTGCAAAATGGGGACGGAGATTCATCTCTGAAAGAAATGCACTACGGCGAAAGATCATAAGTGTGAAATACGGAGAATCAAAGCAAAGCTGGTGGTTAAATTGCAGCAGGTCACTCAAAGCCTCGACAGTTTGGAAAGGCATCGTGAATAATTTATTTGATGAAAAGGTGAGCAAATAGTTGGATCTAAAGGAGATTCGATGGCAAGTGGGGAATGGAGAAACAATATTGTTTTGGGAAGATTGCTAGTGTGGAGATACTTCATTCAGTGAGTCTTTTCCAAGGTTATACAGATTAGTTGAGAAGAAGGGAATCACAGTGGCGCAAATGATAAAAAATGGTGATATTTGCTCCATAGATCTGAAGAGCCTATTTACAAGACCATTGAATAATAGAGAAATTGGGCTTCTGTCAAATATAATTGAAAGGTTGGAGGGTCAAACTTTAAAGAAGGAGATCCCTGACAGAATTCTATGGAACCACGAACTGGGAAATTCTCGGTTGGCAAACTTACAGAATTGCTAGTAAATGCAGAGTTGGAAGAACCAGACTTTGATTTCGATTTAATCTGGAAGTTAAAAGTTCCTCCAAAAGTAAAAAATTTTCTTTGGATGTTGAAAATCAAGAGGATTCCAACTACAGATTTCCTTATAGACAGAGGGGTGAAACTGGATAAATTTTCTCGTGGCTGCACCTGGTGTGGAGAGGGGATTGAGAACATATATCATCTATTCGTGGAATGCAACTTTGCCCGAAGTTTTTGGAGACACTTCTTCAAATGGTGGTCAATTCCTTGGTCAAATGTATTGAATATTGATGATTTCTTTATTTTCTGCTTTTCGCTTGGACAGGTTCAACTAAAACATTGTGGTTTATCACAATTGCATCTGCTTTGTGGAGCTTGTGGTTGGCCAGAAATGAAAAGGTATTTAGGGACAAAATTACTACTTTGTAGGATCTATTGTTCTATTCGAAGATGCGTGCCTTGATCTGGATTAAGGTCGTAAATGAATCCCTGCTGTTAAATGATGAAAACTGGTGGAATAATCCTATTTGCTTCCTTGCATCGAACAACAAAGTAGCTCCAGCGGAGTGGCTTCCTCCAACTGAAGGGACAGTGAAGTTCAATGTTGACGGAGCTTATATTCAGAATGCAGCTGGGTGTGAAGGAGCTTTAAGATCGAGTGCTGGAGACATAAGAGCAATGTTTTCTGGTCCTGTGGAGTGTCTTGGTTCTGATTTTTTAGAATTAAAGGCGATACGGACAGCACTAAACGTGTTTATAGAAGCGGGTTGGATTGGTAAGACACATTTAATCATTGAATCAGATTCTTAAGTAGTCTTAAATTGGATAGCGAACCCTCTCATTAGGCCCTGGCGTTAGTGGATTTGTTTTGATGATATAGATAAAGCCGAAAAGAAAATTTCATTGGTGAAATTTGCATACATCCCAAGAGATAGATATGGACTAGCCGATAGCCTCGCAAAAGTTAGAATTGGTAGACGAGTGCTTTTTAAAGCATAGTGGTGAATTGAAAAAAAATATTTTTTCCATGGTGATTGCTTGAGGAGAATTTTTGTCCGATTGTGTTTTGAAGCTTTGTAAGCCAAGTTAGGGTGTATTTTTTTTCCTCCATTTAGGATTATGAAGGTTTTTAACGAGGCTTCCAACTTTAACATCTATTTTCATTAATAAAATCTATTGTTTAGCAAAAAAAAACTTTTCCACCGAGACCGTTTGATAAGTTTTTGTGATCCTCTAATTTAGAATATCGTTAAACATGATACACCTATTTTTTTGCTCAATAAAAAAAAAAATTATTAATAAATTGAAATACACAAAAGTGGCTTACAAGGTCCTCACGAACCAACCAATGCAAAGACTAATGCCACATCAACAACACTAACCCTTCACTATCGCGAACAACACTGTCTCATACACCTAAATTATAAACATTGTGTCTATTAATTTTAAATTAAAGTGGTTGATTATTGTTGGGAAAAAACGGTATTGATGTCGTTAGCACTGATTGGATAAAATAAAATAAATTAAAAGAAATCAAATTATTTGTTGTATCGTGATCACTATCTTACAAGTAAATTCACCTCGATTGGTGTAATTGTTGCACTGAATTATGCCTTGAGGATAATACAATGCCTTCAAAATTTGTACACGAATTTTGAAGTTGGACAAAATGGTATTACCCCTCTCTTCTCGATATCATGAAACACATGGGAATGTTTTTGAGATATACTAAAAGTGGGATACACTAAAAGTGAATCAAAATTATTGACTTAAATATACAACAAAAGATTTCTATCTTACTATGACCAAATAAATTTATCTTAATAAAGCTTATCAAATGTCACTCTTAACTTTTGCATTAAGTTAAAGAGTATCATTTAGTCATAGTATTTTTATAAATTGAAATAGTGAGTATATTAACGAATAATGCATTAGGTAGGTATCTAAGAAAGAGATGTGATGCACTAGGCACGGTTAAATACTAAATCTATCATAGAACCAATCCTAGACATACACATTTTGTACTATCGCAATACTTTCTAATAATTCTTTTAAGAACTTTTCGCAGATCGTGAGAATCAAATTAACACATTGATAAGGATATTTAATTGAAAAACTTTTACTCCACAATATTTGCTCATACTCACTCGTAAAGCTTACCTTATCATCGTTGGTTACCCATAATAAAATTTATGCCAATAAATTCACGAGCCATTTAGCTTCTTAGCATCCCACTTTATTTATATTTTCTGACTAATCTCAATAGGGTACTGTCAAGGCCCAATATGATGACAACCCTCTTAATTTAAATTTTTTCATTCACAACATTGAAATTCAAAACTGATATAATAACCAATATTGATGAGTGGTGGGACAATCCATTAAGGTGTAGTGTTGCGAGCTCTTCCAAGACACCAAGTTGGACGTCCCCATTGGCGGGGAAGTTAAAATTCAACGTTAACGGTGCTGCAAACAAAGATGTAGCGGAGTGTGGTAGTGTGTTACGTTCGGAAACTGGAATCATCACAGCCATCTTCTTGAGCCCGGTCAACAACCTCGGGACTAATTTTGTAGAAATTTCAGCAATCAAAATTACCTTCGAAGTGTTTATTGAGGCAGGGTGGGAAGGGAAGTGTGGCCTAATCGTGGAGTCGAACTCAAAAATCGTATTAAACTGGATCGCTAACCCGTTACAGAGACCTCGGTGTTGGTGGTTGACATTCGCGGATATGGACCGATTAAATCGTAGGACTGGAGAGGTGAGTTTCGTCCATGTTTTAAGAGAATGCAATGGGATGGTAGCATGGCTCGCTAAAAATGGGTTGTCCAGAAACGAACATTTCAAGGCTTAGTGGTGAGTCTGCTCATTGACTGATTTGGTAATGATGAATCATGGGAGGTTGAGGAATCATTGTCTATGTATGTTTAATTTGGCTTTGGCCTGGTTTATTGCTTTGTATGGGGTTGATTGTGTGTGTGTTAGCTTTAATTTGGCATATGCCAATCATATTTGAGGGGTAATTTTGTTTTCGGCTGTGTGTTTTGTATTCGTAACTGCTTGTAAGTACTATTTTTATTCAAATAAATTTAGAGAGATTTTTAAATAGACTTATAATGGAAGATTGATTTTCTTAATAACACTCCAATTGTCAAGCAAAAAAAGAAATTCAAAAATCATCATAAGAGAAACTTATCATGGATTTTCAAAGCCATGAAACAACCGTTTGACTTTAATCAAACGTTGTAATTTTCAACTGATTATTCAATCATTCTTTTATTGATTGATTGAATAAATATAATATTTATTTGTGAGTTTTTCACTTTCCTCCATTAAATTTTTGCTAGACGTTAAAAATGGTAACCATCACAAAGAATTATAAATTACATTAATCTCATTAAAAGAGATTATTAGCACTTATAAAGACAATTTAATTCGATAAGGCATCAAAAATCTATTCGATAAGGCAATCTAAAATTTATTCGGTAAGGCAACTAAAAATTTTTAAGGCATCCAAAAATTTAACTGTCTCAACCATCTCAAAACAAAATTTATGAAACCACGTCACATTCACACTGGCAATTTATGGTGTGCATATCATTGAGAAAAGTTTTTTTCAAAAGCTGAATTTGCTTTAAATTTCAACAATGTTTCAATAGCAGTAGAATTTGTTGTTGGAAAAAACTATTGAATGATATCGTTAGCACTCATTGGATAAAATAAAACAAATTGAAAGAAATAGAACCATTTGTCGTGTCGCTGTATGACCAATGCCTTAGAAGTAAATTCGGCCCGATTAGTGTAAATGTTGCACTGGACGATGCCCCCTAGGTTAACACAGCGCCTTCAAAATTCGTACACCCGAATTTTGAAGTTTGACAAAGTGGTATTACTCCTCTCTTCTCGATAGCATAAAACACATGAGAATGTTTTTGAGATACACTAAAAGTAAATCTGAAACATTCTATTTATAGGCTGAAAGTTTGAGTAAAATCAACAAATCACTCACAACAATAATGACAAATAAATTAATTTGTTTGTAAATGTCATATTAAATATGATTTAAATCACGTAACTGTCATATTAATATGCATTAAATGTGTGATTAAATCATGTAACTGTCATATTAAATATGCAGTAAATGAGTGATTTAAATTATATAACTATCATCTTAAATCTGCAGTAAATGAGTAAAAAACCTTCTAAATTTTCTTCACAGCATTTCTAACAATTATATGTTGTTTATAAACATTGTCTCTATTAATTTTAAATTAAAGTAAATGTATGAAGAAAACAACATAGAATAACTTAGTTATCCTAATATAGTTTATAAACTTGAAGGACCTCACATGAGAAATACATCGAATATTCTAAATTTTGGAATTTTTAGTTTTTCACCGTACAAATTTAAAGAAAGGTATGAAACTATTCCCACCCCACAAGCCAACAATTTTATACCTCTTTAAAGGCCATAGTTTACTGTATGAAAAAAAAAAGTTTACTGCATCATACATCCTAAATCAGAGAAATTATATCTATATTTTAAATTGATCTTGGTCATAAGTAAATTTTTTAATATTTAAAAAAATCTATTGATGACCAAGTTCAATTGAGTCTTTAAACCATCAATATAATTTCAAAAAGTCATTTCGTCAAGGTATTAATATATTTAAGCATTAAATATGACTCGACCTGCCCTGAAGAATATTTAAAATATATTAATATATTCAATCATAATTCTACTTAAAAGGAGAAGGGGAATGAGAGATTCTAAAAAATGATGCTCTTAGTGAGTCTATAACACATGACCTAAGGGAATACGAGGGAAGAAAGATGAACAGCTTGGCCAACCAACCAAATGTGCTTGCTTACATTAACAAATCTTAATTAGGTTATTTTTAAAAATTGTATATTTGAATTATTCATATAATAAATATATGATGGTCATGTTTGACAACTAACGGACAATTAATTCTATTAGCTGGCATCTGATAGTAGATTGCATTTACTAGTTTGACGAGCTTGTTACATTAATGGATTGTATTAAAATGTTCAGTAATTTAACTAATAGTTTATAGTAATTTATTTATGGGTAAATTACGTAAATCATCACTGAATTTTACTCTTAAACTTATTTTGGTCCTTGAAGTTTTAAAATGTTCAATTTATTCAATGAAGTTTAAACATTAAACGTTTTTTGTCACTAAAGTTTAGATAGTAAACATTTTTGTTCACTCTTAAACCCCAAACGGTCGTAAATAGTGATCGTTCGGTCTCAAATTTTACCAATAACTTTGTCTCAGCCCTTATGTCTCAATTCTACCGTCATTTTGCCAGAAAATACTCCGAAGTAGGAATCAGCCAAAAAATTTTGGTTTATCTCTCGTCGATCTCCCTCCTCCGTCGTTGGATGGAGCCCGTTTTTCAGTACGTTGCATCTCTCATGCATTTTTCACTGCTCGTATCTTGGAGAAGTTCTTTCATTCTTCGGTTAATGGACGTCGTCAAAAAATTAACGGATGAGTGACCAAAAACGTTCAATGTCTAAACTTTAGTGGGTAAATTGAACATTTTAAAACTTCAGTGACCAAAATAAGTTTGAGAGTAAAGTTCAGTGATGATTTATGTAATTTATCCTTTATTTATTTGAACAAGCAAAATAACATATAAGTACATAATTATATTTGATACTAATTATTTGAATAGTTTATTGGTTATTAATATTTGGTATCTATAAATATGTAAGGTAAACTACTTAAATGACCACCTAACTATGGGGTGGTTCCGGTATGACTACTACACTTTCAATTGTGTCATTTTGACCATGTAACTATTTAATTAGTAACAATCAGGTCACATGCTGTTAAAATCTAACAGGGAGGGTGACGTGATACTTAACATAAATTTATATAATTACATATTTAATTCATATACTTACACATTTTATATTTTGGTCCTAATTTTAATTTAGTATAACAAATTTAATCTACCAATAGGATGGTAACATGTGTCACTATATGATTGGAGGATTTTGAATATTTTATTTAATTTATTTTCCACCAATCCAGACAATTGATGTGGATAAGGTGAATGTGAGGAGCTCGAGGCGTTCAATTTATTTTCTAAGAAATGCAGATTCTTTAAAGAGAAAACAAAACTGAAAGGAGACTCACAGCATGAAATGTCGTTCATGAGAGTGAGAGATTATCTTTTCTGTTTGCTTGTTTTAGTTAAAACCGATCAGAAAATAGCACAAACATATAGAACGCATTAGCTTAAAAAAAACAAAAAAGTCATAAGGGAGTGCTCGTATCTTTTTCAATTAGAGAAAGTGGGAGTTGCAGTGGTGAAGTGAGCAGGAAAACAAGCATTTACAGAAAGAGTACTGGGAGTGATTTCAAGGGCCAAATGTCTTCTTTGTTTACTTTTTTTTTCTGGCATTACATTGAATTAAGACATACAGTAAGGATAAAACTTTGATACACAAGTTGTGTAAAACTAAATTTACACAAGCATGTATATTTGTAGTATTGTCGCAACTATTTTTAAAACCGAGTGTGGAAAATAGGGTTTTTCGTATTAAATCAAATTTCCCTTTACTTATTCTTAAAAGTCAATTTGGAGTCGTCGCCGGTCACTTTGGTAGATCAGACACCATAAAAACAACCAGAGATTTATTTCTGTAAAATTTAGGTTCAGGAGTCGGTTACGTGTGGGGAAGGGTTAACACCCCCACAAACGCCCGTTATCGGTACCTTATTAATTTCATGTGGCATTTTGGCATTTTGAACAATAATTTGAATTTAACTAAATCCTTAATCATTAACTGAATTTTTATTCCGAATGGAGATATCCTTTTGTAAGAAAATACATTTTTAAACAAATATAAGTTTTGAAATATCCAATTACTTAAGGATACTTCAATTTATATTCAAAAATGTATCTCAACACAAAAAAATTTAATACATATCCAATTATTTTCTTGTCAATTTTAAGTTCAAACCTAATTAGGGCCCAAATTAATTGAATTAATTAAAGAATCTAAAAATATTATCAAATTTAGAGGTTTATGTGATAACACCCAAATAATTGGACACTATCCATATTAAGCCCTAAATTAATAATATTCATTAATATTTAATGATTCTAACTATTTAAACCATATTCTTGATTTAATTTCAATTTAATTAACTATGTGTGATTATATGTTCTAAATTCAAATGAAATATTAAATGTTCTACTAAAAAGCCTCATTGATTAACATCTCATTACAATAAGACACTAATCAACTCAAAACTTTAAAGTTTCCATTTAATAATTATTTATTTTCTAAAATTATCTCACCTATTTGAGTTATTTAAATTAATTAATGAACCTAAATTTAAAGGCTCTAATTATTAAAACTAAGTGAATTAGACATCTAAACAAATATCTTATATGCCCATTTAAATTATGCAAACATACGTATAATTTAAACAATTAAATAGGGGTTAAAATTGAATGAAAATGAAAATTGGAGAGCCAAATTATGAAGAAAAATGTGACCAAATTGAATTTCATTAAAATCCAAGAACCAAAGTACAAGAAGCATGGAAAAGGGGCGCAGGCCTGCCGGGAACACGCAGGGTGAAATGGGGATTCGCGGGCCTTCTTCCATTTTTTTAAAATTCCCCTCTCTCTCTCTTCGTTCTCCCTCTCTCAAAACTCTTTGAACACAAACGTCATAAACCCAAAATCATCAAGCCAAACGGATCAAAAACTATAGTTTTTAGTTGAGCGTTCATCATGTTCATCCCCTTTTGGATGAACACTCAAAATTTCGGCCAACGAACACCTTCAACTCTGCCGCTCAATCTTCCTTCGTCCCTCACCGATCACTACCTTAGAAATCCGATCACCTCTAACCTTGCTCCAGCGGCCGTGATGCAATTTTTGGCCGCCATTGAGCGATTTCCGGCCACCGTCAATTTGATCTAAAAACCCTAAAAAATCTAATTTTAATTATGACTTCCCTAGATTTATTCCCAGCTCGACTGAGCCACCCATCTCCGACTGTTCTTAAGCCTAATCTACTCGTTCTCGACCCTCTTAAACTCCACCTTTCCCTCGAAAACCCCTAAACTACACCGGCCGCCGTAAAGATGAGTCACCGATCTCTCTTTTCATTTTCAATTTATGTTTCTAATATAAACTAACATTTTCCTTTATTTTGCAGGAAATCGAAAAAGAGAGAAGATTATACCTTCACTGCCGTTCTGATGAGGTTTCAGCAATCTCCGGTGATGCTTCGGCCTCCAGTGGCGGTTCACATCTCCAACACCTCCTCGGATTCCGACGGATCAGTTCCCAATGACAGGTAATCCCCAAATTTCCCTTCTCTCTCTTAATTAATTATTTTTAATATATGATATTATTTTTATGGTATGTAATTAATGATGACAATAATTGATCTGACAGTTTCTTTCTCTTTGTATTTATAGGGGTCAAACTCGCTGACGTTAGCAAAACCATAATCCGTGTGATACCACTTTAGACCAATGGAGAAGCGCCACGTGGACTAGTTTAGGCGGGAAAATTTTGGATTTGTGTTTGTTTGACCGGTTTTTACCCAAAATGAGCTATAGATAACTGTTTAGGATTGGGTTTTGGGCTTTGTATTGGGCTTTAGGTATTTAGAATGTAAAAATGGACATCTATATGTACATGGACATTATACAATAGACTTTTTAGATTTTTGGATCCCTTTTATTTATTTATTTGAGATTTATTTATAGAAATATAGTATATATACGTATTACCCGGACAAAATTAAGGTATTACAAGTATAAAACCCAAATACTAAATTTATAACTCTAACCCTAAAAAACTAAATCCTAAATCTTAAACCCTATACTCTAAATTTTGTATATATTACTAAACATATTTAAATTATGTATATATTAATTTTTTATTTATATAATTATCTTTTTAAATTATATATGAGAATATGTTTTACTACAAAAGTATAAAGTTATTAAAATTTAGGTTATTTGAAGAACCATCTTTATAATTATCAATGACAATATAGTCTTTAGGCATATTATATTCAATCCTCTAAATCTAAAAGCTACTAAGAACAATTTTTGTCAATTTTAAAGGAATTTCTCAATTATCCTCTATTTACCAAACAATCCAATTAACATTTTTTTTTCAGCCTCTTTATTTTTGGCTCCTTGGTTTTCCTGTGGATGCCTTTTGTTCCCTTTTGTTGGGCTCATGCTAAGCCATACTTGTTGGTTTTTGCTTACATTTTTATGTAGTGACGGATCCAAAATTATTTTTGAGGGTGGGAACACGTACATTAACATTATGTTCAAATTCAGTTCGTTTATTATTTAGTTTGTTCGTGCTGGGTTCATTTAGCATTTGTGAACATGTTCGTTTAACATTCACGAATATGATAAGCGACTAGGTGTAAATAAGTTATTAATGCTTATTTATAATGGTGTGAATAGGTTATCAATTCAAACATTAGTGAATAAAAAAAACAACGATAAATAACTTGCATGCCCTAACTATATGATGAATTCGACATTGTGGTTAATACACATATAATTTAAAATTTGTATAAAAAGTAGAAAATAATGTCTTATGATACAACTCAAATAGACAGGTCTATACAACATCTTCAAGATATGAACAATTTTATACAAACATTTTCTTCCCCCATGTCATGGGGATTGAGTACAATCCTACATAACAAAGGCGAGGAAAACATATCATTCACGCTAGCCATTAAAACACATTTGTGAATTAGAAATCTCTAAATTAAAATTTACAAAGCAATATGATATATAATACCTACATGGCTAAAACAAATTCGAAATAACCTAATTTGTACCTATTACCAATTTATATTCAATCAATAAAGTGAAAGAACAAAAAGATTACATTTGTTAAATTGATTCAATGAAATTAGTATAAAGAATTATTAACTCTTAAAGTTATATTTCTACTCTCATTTAATTTAATCTCTAACTTAAAACTCAAAGTTAGAAAATGAAACATTAAACAAAAATTCACTAAATATTTAATCATTCTATCTTTATTTGTATTGCTACAGTTGTAATAGAAATAACGAAAGATATTGGACTCTTGAAATCTTGTAGAACAAAATTTAAATAATAATTGAGATAAACTTCTATATATGGAATAAATGAATAATTTAAAAATAAAAAGTTGCGTACCTTCAATCTTAAGAGATTTACGAGTCTTGAATTTTGAAAACCAAGAATTTTGTGTTTGAGAAAGAAAGACGTCAAAACTGAGAATAATATTTGAAACATACTTTTATTTTTTAGTTAGCCTACCTGTTCTCTTATAATTGATTATAATTTTTTGGACTTTTATATAGGGTTGTAAATGAACCAAGCTTAAATAAATTGTTTGCGGTGTAATCACTAATTTTATCCGGATCTTAGATCTAGTTTTATTTATTCATTATTGTCTATTATTATTATTAAAAATTATCATTAATATTAAATAAAAGCTCAACTTTAATAACAGTCCATTTACAAACTTTAAAACCTTAAAAATGCATGTTACAAGGTGGCCCAATAAGGCCCAAATCTAAATAAACCCTAATCCAATATCTAGTCCTTTTTTGCGCAGCTCATCCTGGACCGTCCGATCTGAAAGGGCGATCAAACGGTCCATATCACTTCGATAGAGGAAAACCCTAGCTGATGACCCATTATCTTGGCGCCGCATCTCCACAGTCGTTAGATCGGGAATGCATTGGTTGGCTATGGTCGAGTCTCAGGCACATGCAGCTTATGAACGACTCTTCATTTCCCCCACGCGCCTACGCACTCGATGCAACCAACCTCCACATCGGCGTACGACTTGCTTGTTGGTCGCCCCATCTCCTCTGTGAACCAAGTCATGCAATCAGGAAAAAAAATAGAGAATTTCAGAGGCATTTGCAGAATATTTCAGCAGTAAAAAGAATATCAAGCAATAGTCTTTTTGTTCTAATTTTCCAGTTTTGTGGAAATCTTGTAAATCAAGGTATATATTCTAAAACCCTAGGCTTTTGTAACGGACACAGGGACATTCAACATCAATATAGAGAAAAAATAATTTTTAGAGGTATTTCTCTCTTATATTATATTTATTCTTAGATCTAGGGTTTCGGGGTTCTTATCATCTCGTCGTTCGGCTTCTCGTCTATCTAAGGGGTTTTCTCGATGAAGGGCGGATCTCTTAGTAATAAGCCCTTTAACTTCTTCAGTCGTGTGAGGTGAGCCAGTGAGAAGGCTAGTTTTCAAAAGAGGGGGTTCAGCTTCGTTTTAAAGGACGTAAAATTCATATCGATTTTTTGTTTTTTGAAAATCGAGGTCGAAATCATTTTTAAGAGGAAAATGGTTCGAAATGTGTGCTAATCCAATTTAAATTTTAATGATTTCCATCGTTTTATCTAGGTGTGCTAATCCTTCCCCACATGTAACCAACTCTCGGACCCATTTTCAAACAAATCTCTAATTTTACGGTGTCCATTCTACCTTATCTAAGTGACCGGTGGTGACTCCAAGTTTATTTTTGAAATATGATTTTTTTAAATCCCTCAAAAATCATTTTTTTATATAAAAAGTGTGATACCTTTACATCGAAATTTTCAAATTAGTCATTACAAACTCATAGGAAAGAATAAATTATACTTCTCGATATCTTTAGTCAGCTTTTTATTATAATTTATATATGGATGTGGACAAATTTTCAGAATGATACAAATAAAATTTCAAGATGGGCACAAATAAACTTTAGTGTGGGCACAATCAATAAAATAAGTAACTAATGGGAGAAAATTCATATTCCAGGGTGAGCACATGACCACCCTAGATACAATGTGCATCCTAGGCTTGTAAACAAACCGAACAAACACGAACGAGGGTATGTTCATGTTCGTTCATTTAATTTTAACCAAGCAAATGAACAAACACGAACAACTAAACGAACATAATTTCTTGTTCATGTTCGTTCGTTAAAATGATAAACGAACGTAAACGAACACAAACAAACAAACATAAAAGGACAAATGTGAATAAATTTAAACGAACATAAAAGAACGAACATAGGTGAATAAAATTATTTTTTAAAAATACAATACTTTTGTTATGAAAAATAATGAATATAAATGGACATATGTGAATAAATTTAGACGAACGAATTACCTAACGTTCACAAACGTAAATGAACGAATGAGCATTTTGCTCATGTTCGTTCATTTAATTAAATGAACAGAAACTCTTGTTCATATTTGTTCGTTTAATAAATAAACGAACATAAATGAACTTTCCTCGAACAGTTCACTGAACATTTGGTTCGTTTACTGTACTAGTGCATCTGCCACTGATTGTATGTTGTTGTTTGGTTGAATGATCTTGTGCTTTTTCTCGTTCAAAAAAATGCTAAAGAGGGATCAAATAATACAAGTTGAAGGCTTTATTGGTTGAGAGTGAGATAGGGGGTACTCTGGTGTTTTCAAATAGTACACAAGGAATGGGACACTAGATTGAACCTAAAGTGTTTATTCATGTCTTAGGTAAGTAATTCTGTCATTTTGTCAGTGACAGTCATGTAATTTCCGCCATGAAGGATGTTATTTGTTACTGAATTTCTCTTATAAAGCGAAGGTTTGATAAACCTTGGTGGTTGGGAAATTTGCACTTGGCACTTTGAGATTCTCTCATCTCAGATCTTTTTGCTCTTTAAATCCCAAACCGAGTACAAGAATTCTTAAGTTGGAAGATGAATCAAAAGAAGGTACGAGAAGAAAAAAAAATATCAAAAAAAAGAAATTCTTAAAAATCATACAGAAGATGCCCCAACGTTTGCATGTTTTATCATTTGGCCCCTTAATCTTTTTCGGAGCAAACAACTCCCAACATTTTAATTTGGTCCAAATATGCCTCTGTTGGATGGAAACTGGCAGTCAACAGCTGATTCTGACTGGACTTGCCCATTATCATTTGGCCCCTTAAAAAATTATTTTGTTATACCTATCTTTATGGTGACAAGTGGCTGACTATCATGCTGACACGTGGCCAAAACGGATGGTGACACATGGCGAATATGATGCTGACACATCAGGAGATCTTAACACGTGGTAAGTTCAGTCAACATCAGCCATTGGCCGTCAATTGACAGGCAGTTTCCATCCAACATGGGCATATTTGGACCAAATTGAAACGTTGGGGGTTGTTTGCTCCAAAAAAAGAATAGTGGACCAAATGAAAAAACATGCAAACATTGGGCATCTTTTGTCATTTTGCCTTTTTATTGAAAATGACTTGGGTCTTTGTTATTCATTGATATTTTTTTATGTTGGAGTTGATTTTTAAGAATTTCTTGCCTTGCTTTGAATGTGTTATGTGCTTCTTCTATATGATGTTGTTGATGTATTTTAGGTCTGAAATGAATTTTTTCTACTGATAAAACAACTTTTCAACTAATTTTAATGCCAAGTTTCTACATTTTTGAGCTAATATATGTACAGTTGTAAAAAAGGTATAATCTTTATGTTCATGCATGTTTGAAAGTGATTAACTTTTCTTCTTTAAGCCCTGCTTTTGCATATTCTATAAAAGATTTAAACATTACTCCCCTATAGATTCTGAGGTTGGGAAAATTGTTGAGGTCGATATCTTCACAACCGAATTGTTAGCCAAGTGGTGGAGAAGATGTAATTTAGATGATGGTAGTGGAAGCAAAAAGATAGAAAAGAGACAAAGAATTTAAAGTGGTTCGAGCGTCTAACCAAGCTCTACATCCACTACGTTAGCTTTCCCACTAAGGATTTGAACAAATTCACTCTTGAATTTCTTCCCCTTTTTTAGGCTAAGGAGGCAACTGTTGCGCGTAATAAGTGCTACGCAATTGTGCAAGTATACACGTTGCAAGTTATAGTATAAAAGATATCGTCTCCACAGGGATTGGTGCCACTTCAAGAATCTAGTCTCTTGCACTGTAAAAAGTAATAACACAAATAGAAGATTATAGGAGTTTAACTAATAACTAAACTAGAAGGCAATAAAGTAAAAGGTGATGTAATTAAATAAGAGAGATAGTCCAGGTTATCGTGAGTTGAGGTGTGACAGCCGATTGGATCGTCTTGGTAAAAGACTGCACGAGCAACTCAGTTGCCGTGGCAACTTACACAACGGGGTTGCCTTGGAAACTAATCGATGGCTGCATGGACGACTAGTTGGGCAACTACTTGGGCGTCTGGGCAGCAACCTTCAAGGTTCGGCAGAGCGTTCTTCAATGGTTTCTTCTTATCCCTAAGTCGAAACTCTAGCTACTTGTGCATGCCTTGATAATACATCCCTGCGTGAACCAAGGGTGAACAACAACCAATCTTGCGCTCCTCTTAGCCATTGAAATCCTTGACTTATTCCTAAGCCGAATTAATCTTCACCATCAATAGATTGAATAAAGATCATATTCATTCGTTTCTTGAATCTAACTCTCCCGATATTAGATAAATAGATGAAGTCACGAGATCCTCTCTCAATTCACTCGCAAACAAGAATAAGAACCAAGAATGAATAAACCTTGAATAGAAAAGTGCAAACTCTTATTACCTAAACAAAATCCAATAGTTTCTTACAACCACAAAACACAATAACCATAGCCAAATAGATTTAGTTCATGGCTAGGTTCCAAAAAAACACAAGATAAATAATCCCTAGCATGAACCTAATTGAACAAGAAAGAAAAAGATGAAGAATGAAGCTTGTCGAAATCTCCTTGCCCTAGATGCTTGTCGAAAATTCTCTCATCTTGCTCTCCCTTGGAGTTGTCGAAATTCCTATAATTTATAAGGCTAGGTCAAAGTCCTTCTTTGAGGAGGAAGTTAAGTTGGAATTAAATTATCTTTAAAGAATATAATTCTTTATTATAATTATATTCCTTCTAGAACTTCTCCTATCTTCTTGGAATTTAATTCTTGTTGCATCTCTTCATGGAAATCAAACTCCTTTGGGATTTAGCTTTGCTCCACGTCATCTTGGGCTTGTCTAGTCATCAATTTTGACTACCATATCACCTTGTTCTTTGTCGACAATTGCCCTGGCAACTGGCTCGGCGTCTCCTTCATGCATTGCCCTGGCAACTAGCTCGGCATCTCCTTCATGCATTGCCCTGGCAACTAGCTCTAGCCTTGCTTTGGCAAGTGATCCTGCATATACACACAAAACACACCAAAGCAGCATCTTTTCCCACAAAACTACCAAGTTATGTAATCAAGCTCAACGATGGAAGGAAACATGGATTAATGCATGAATGGCTAATTATGCAACTAATATGAGCCTAAGTCTAACAATAATATGAGTAAAAAGGGTAAGAAAAATAGTACTTTTGAACACTTACCACACCCCCAAACTCGAACTATTGCTTGTCCTCAAGCAATGCAAACTAATAATTACCTGCCAAAACTTTAATTTTCACAAACTTAGCTTTGAACTTGATTTCAATTCTCAAAACCGGGGCACAAAGTATGATTGGCTTTTCATTTTTCGGAAAACTTAGGAGTTACTCGGAATCAAACTATAATGCTTGTGAGTGTGTGCGGAGTTGTGTGCAAGTTGATTTTTTGGATTCTATGCAAATAAGAGGTTTTCAAATTACTTCATTGGGTTCTTTTTAACATGTTTTAACTAGAGCCAGTTTTGGGCACCTCTAGTGTTTTGTTTTTAGTTTTCTTAAGTTAATTTATTCGACTAGAGTCGGTTTCGGGCACCTCTAGCGATCAATTTTTTAGCACATGCTAGAGCCAATTTCGGGCACCTCTAGTAATCAATATTTTAGCACATGCTAGAGCCAATTTTGGGCACCTCTAGCATTCATCCAATTTTTATTCTAATCCCCCAATTTCTTTAATTATCAACCTAAGTTCACTAGAATTCCTTAAATCAATCAAACCACAACAGTGTTTCATCAAATTTAGCATCATAGTAAAATTCTAGGTTTTTCCATGGTTATCCTAGAATAAAAATTCTATCAATTAAGTGCATTGGCAAAGTCATCATCGGATATTCATCAAATCTAAGTAATTCTTGTTCAAACTAAAGGCATGTCAAGCAATTTATGTATCCTAAATGTAATACTTAAGATGAATGTAACTAAACATGGTAACTACTAATAACAATCCCCCCAAACTCGAGTGAGGCATTGTCCTCAATGCATGTATTAAATAAAATTAACGAAAAATAAAATGCAAATGAGGACTTACTCCGAGAGTTCGTTGATAAGTGTTCAAAAGTACTATTTTTATTACCCTTTTTACTCATATTATTGTTAGACTTAAGCTCATAATAGTTGCATAATTAGTCATTCATGCATTAATTCATGTTTCTTTCCACCGTTGAGCTTGATTACATAACTTGGTGATTTTTGTGGAAAAAGATGCTGCTTTGGTGTGTTTTTGTGTGTGTATGTGCAGGATCACTTGCCAAAGCAATGCCGAGCTAGTTGCCAGGGCAATGCATGAAGGATATGCCGAGCTAGTTGCCAGGGCAATGCATGAAGGAGACGCCGAGCCAGTTGCCATGGCATTTGTCGACAAAGACAAAATGCAATAGGGATGTCGAAATTAATGACTTTACAAGCCCAAGATGACATGGAGCAAGGCCCAAGCCCAAAGGAATTTGATTGCCATGCAGAGATTAAAGAAGAATTAAATTCCAAGAAGATAGGAGAAGTTCTAATAGGAATAAAATTATAATAAAGAATTATATTCTTTAAAGATAATTTAATTCCAACTCAAACTCCTCCTCAAAGAAGGACTTTGGCCTAGCCCTATAAATAGCAAGGAGATTTCGACAATCAAAGAGGGAGAGCAAGGGGGAAATTTCGACAAGAGAGCATTAGGGGAATTTCGACTTCTTCTTCTTCTTTGCTTCTATTAGATTCATGGTTTGGGGATTATTCTTTGTATATCTTTTGAACCCAACCATGAACTAACTTGATCGGCTATGGTTATTGTGTTTTGTGGTTGTGAGAAACTATTGGTTTTTGTTTAGGTAATAAGAGTTTGTACTTTTCTATTTCAAGGTTTATTCATTCTTGATTCTTATTATTGTTTGCGAGTGAATTGGGAGAGGATCTCGTGATTTCATCCATTTATCTAATATCGGGAGAGTTAGATTCAAGAAACGAATGAATATGATCTTTATTCAATCCAATGATGGTGAAGATTAATCCGGCTTAGGAATAAGTTAAGGATTTCAACGGCTAAGAGGAGTGCAAGATTGGTTGTTGTTCACCCTTGATTCACGGAGGGATGTATTATCAAGGCATGCACAAGTAGCTAGAGTTTCGACTTAGGGATAAGAAGAAACCATTGAAGAACGCTCCGCCGAACCTTGAAGTTGTTGCCCAGTCGCCCAAGTAGTTGCCCAACTAGTCGCCCAGGCAACCATCAATTAGTTGCCAAGGCAACCCGTTGCAGTAAGTCGCCACGGCAACCGAGTTGCCCGTGCACTCTTTACCAAGACAATCCAATCGGCTATCACACCTCAACTCACGATAACCTAGCCTATCTCTCTCAATCGATCTCATCTTTTCTTTTACTTTATTGCTTTCTAGTTTAGTTATTAGTTAAACTCCTTTAATCCTTTAATTGTGTTTTTACTTTTCACGGCAAGAATAACTTAAGCAAAGTGGCCCAAACCAATCCCTGTGGAGACGATACTCGATACTCATATCACTTTATTA
This sequence comes from Hibiscus mutabilis, assembly GCA_019671005.1. Classification (NCBI taxonomy): domain Eukaryota; kingdom Viridiplantae; phylum Streptophyta; class Magnoliopsida; order Malvales; family Malvaceae; genus Hibiscus; species Hibiscus mutabilis. The sequence continues at coordinate 5,443,985 of CM033727.1, read as the reverse complement.
CTTTGCGGCGTGTATACTTGCACAATTGCGTAGCACTTATCACACGCAACAAGTTTTTGGCGCCGTTGCCGGGATTGCCAATTGGTGTTAGTTGTTTTTGTTATTGCATTTTTTTTCTCTCTTAATTTTACTAACTTTTTTTTTGTTTGTTTTTCAAAAAAAAAAAAAAATTAGGTGCGCTTCTAAGTTAAGGAACATCAACATGTCAGGAAATAAAAACCAATCTATTCGAGAGATGATGTTGGAAGATATGAATCAATTCAATCAAGAGTTCCTTGCACCCTTTGATGATTACCTATACCAACCGAGAAAAGCCCAAAGAACTTATACCATGGAAAAATCTTGTGCTATGTGTGGAGAACATCATGTGTTTGAAAATTGCCCTCACATTTTCGGTGCATATAACTACATGGAGGACCATAGAGGGAACCAGCAGCAAAATTCTTCATGGTATGATCAAAAGCTCAAAATTTTTTTACCATAACAATTTTGCCTTGAAGAATGATATGCCATGGCAATGTAGTCCTTTTCAAGAGCATTCCAATTCCTTGGAGGAAACGTTACTAGCTTCATTGGCTAGACTTGACGGATCAATTGAAGAGATTCGAGAGCTATCAAAATCTATGGATACGAGGATAACTCAATGGGATGCAACCTTAGGGGATTGGAAGATCAATTGGGGAGATCCACATATGTCATGGATAACATGCACCAACAATTCATTCCTAGGGATACTGGACGTCCTAAGGCAAGAGGATAAGGAGCAATGCAAAGAAATCTCTCGATGTGTGAGGAACAACTAGAACCTCAAAGTCAAGAGGATGCCAATGAGAGAGACTGCCCAACACATGATGAGCATGAACAACAAATTGCCTCGGCAATGATTGAGGAGCCTGAGCGAGCAATGCGCGACAACACTCGGTGAAGCGAGAACAATAATACTACAGCAAATTCTAAGGAACCTGATGCCCAGAAGGTTACAACGTTGATGTTGAAGCAGGAATCTATAGATTGCTCTCATCTACAATTGCCACGGCAATTACTCGACCACATACAAGATCAACGAGATGATAATACTTTGCCAATGGAATATGAGCAGGTAATAGTTGAACCTTTTGAATTCTTTAAAAACTCACCTCGTCCATTGCAGGTATGTCTTGAGGAACCGAGGTTGGTAGATTTGAAGCCATCGAAATCTCTACTGATGGAGATGTTTGAGAGGCCAAAAGAAAAAGGTGTTTGGATTCATAAAGCTCTTCAGAAAATTGATTCTTCCCTTGACTTAGAGAAAAATTTGACAACTGATTGCCACGGCAATTGGCTTGAGCAGCAATTGCCACGACAACAAAGGCTACATCCAACCATGATAGAAGTCGACAAGAATGAGGTAATTGAATGGTTGAGAATGGATATAATTTTTCCTATTAATATATTTGTGCCTTCAGGAATAGTAGCAAGGTGGAGAGTATACATGGACTACAAGCGAACAAAGAAGAAAGACACCTCCACCATGGTAACATAAAGGGAGTAGTGGCAAGCACATTTGCCAAACTCTTTTTGGGCAATATTATCACCCGATGGAGGGTGCGGATGGACTATAAGAAGTATCGAAAACGGCAACCTTCAACACCGCAACAACTCCTAATACGCACGCCTCTGCAACCATGGACGCGCACGCCTCGGCAACCCCTGACGCCTCGGCAACCATGGATGTGCATGCCTCGGCAACCCTCGACGCCACGGCAGCTCTTGATACATTTATTTTTATTTTTATTTTTTGAACTATTTTGTTCTATTATTTTTGTTATTTTTTTCTCTTTATTTTTTAGGATATATTTTATTTTTCTTCATTATCTTTAGTTTCAGGTTTTCTTTATTTTCTTTTCCACAACAAGACTCACAACCACCATGATAAGGAAATTTTCTGCGACTACTACTCGCCACAAAGCAACCACAACGGAAATCTGGCGATGCCCGAGCAACAACAATGGCTTCGGCAACCATCGATGCACATGCAAGTAAACCTGCATCGGCAAACATGGACCAAATCAAGGCAATGCTATTCACGCGGTACCAGCCACAAGCATTCAACCACCGACCGGAAATTGAATCAAGCAAACAAAGACGAAGGAAACTCATCACTCGAGGTGACGACCTCTCTGACTAACTCATTTCATTTAGTTTCTTTTAAATTTTGTTTCACTTTTACATGCATTGAGGACAATGCTTCTCTCGAGTTTGGGGGGGTGTTGGTTTCTAGTTAGTTTCATGTTTAGTTGCATTCATCTTTAGCAATCACATATAGGTTGCATATGTTACTTGCCATGCCTTTAATTTGATTTAATTGCTTAAGACTTGTTGAAAATCCAATGATGAATTTTTGCCACTGCACTTAATTGAAATAACCTTTAATTTTAGGATTGCATGAAAAGAACTTAGAGTTTTACTATGATGCTGAATTTTTTTTACACGGTTGTGGGTTGTTGATTCAAAGAAACTTAGTGAACTTAGGTTGCTTAAAATTTGGGTAAATTTAAAATTGAAAATTAAAAGTTAATTTCTTGCTAGAGGTGCCCAAAACTGGCTCTAGTAGTAAATACACTTTCATGCTAGAGGTTCCCGAAACTGGCTCTAGTAGTTAATGCACATTAAAGAATCGCTAGAGGTGCCCAAAATTGGCTCTAGTCGACTAAAATAAAATAAGAAATTTCTTACTTTGCTAGAGGTGCCTGAAATTGGCTCTAGTGAAAATGAAAATAAATGCCCCGACAATTAAATTGATAAAAGCCTATTGTTCACATAGAATCTTGAAAATCAACTTGTACACAACTACGCACACACATTGTCACGAGCATTATAGTTTTGTTCTAGGAAATTTTTGAGCTATCCGAAAAATTTAAAAGGTGATCATACTTTGTGCCACGGTTCCGAGGTTTGAATTCAAGTTTAAAGCATGTCTTTGATGATTAAAGTCTTGGCAGGTAATTGTTAGTTTGCATTGCTTGAGGACAAGCAATAGTTCGAGTTTGGGGGCGTGATAAGTGTTCAAAAGTACTATTTTTATTACCCTTTTTACTCATATTATTGTTAGACTTAAGCTCATAATAGTTGCATAATTAGTCATTCATGCATTAATTCATGTTTCTTTCCACCGTTGAGCTTGATTACATAACTTGGTGATTTTTGTGGAAAAAGATGCTGCTTTGGTGTGTTTTTGTGTGTGTATGTGCAGGATCACTTGCCAAAGCAATGCCGAGCTAGTTGCCAGGGCAATGCATGAAGGATATGCCGAGCTAGTTGCCAGGGCAATGCATGAAGGAGACGCTGAGCAGTTGCCATGGCATTTGTCGACAAAGACAAAATGCAATAGGGATGTCGAAATTAATGACTTTACAAGCCCAAGATGACATGGAGCAAGGCCCAAGCCCAAAGGAATTTGATTGCCATGCAGAGATTAAAGAAGAATTAAATTCCAAGAAGATAGGAGAAGTTCTAATAGGAATAAAATTATAATAAAGAATTATATTCTTTAAAGATAATTTAATTCCAACTCAAACTCCTCCTCAAAGAAGGACTTTGGCCTAGCCCTATAAATAGCAAGGAGATTTCGACAATCAAAGAGGGAGAGCAAGGGGGAAATTTCGACAAAGAGAGCATTAGGGAATTTCGACTTCTTCTTCTTCTTTGCTTCTATTAGATTCATGGTTTGGGGATTATTCTTTGTATATCTTTTGAACCCAACCATGAACTAACTTGATCGGCTATGGTTATTGTGTTTTGTGGTTGTGAGAAACTATTGGTTTTTGTTTAGGTAATAAGAGTTTGTACTTTTCTATTTCAAGGTTTATTCATTCTTGATTCTTATTATTGTTTATGAGTGAATTGGGAGAGGATCTCGTGATTTCATCCATTTATCTAATATCGGGAGAGTTAGATTCAAGAAACGAATGAATATGATCTTTATTCAATCCAATGATGGTGAAGATTAATCCGGCTTAGGAATAAGTTAAGGATTTCAACGGCTAAGAGGAGTGCAAGATTGGTTGTTGTTCACCCTTGATTCACGGAGGGATGTATTATCAAGGCATGCACAAGTAGCTAGAGTTTCGACTTAGGGATAAGAAGAAACCATTGAAGAACGCTCCGCCGAACCTTGAAGTTGTTGCCCAGTCGCCCAAGTAGTTGCCCAACTAGTCGCCCAGGCAACCATCAATTAGTTGCCAAGGCAACCCCGTTGTGCAAGTCGCCACGGCAACTGAGTTGCCCGTGCACTCTTTTACCAAGACAATCCAATCGGCTATCACACCTCAACTCACGATAACCTAGCCTATCTCTCTCAATCGATCTCATCTTTTCTTTTACTTTATTGCTTTCTAGTTTAGTTATTAGTTAAACTCATTTAATCCTTTAATTGTGTTTTTACTTTTCACAGTGCAGTAACTTAAGCAAAGTGGCCCAAACCAATCCCTGTGGAGACGATACTCGATACTCATATCACTTTATTACTTGCGACGTGTATACTTGCACAATTGCGTAGCACTTATCACACGCAACATTCGTCATCGTGGATGATTAGTTTCCTTTTGGTCGGTGTCTTGATTCTCTTGCTTGAACGCAATGGTTGTTTTCTTGTTACCGGTGGTGGAATCGATCCTCATATGGGGTTGTCCTCATCGTCCTCTTCATCAATGTCATTGACTTTCGCTTGGAGGATTCAATTGGTACGGTCTTTGTTGGTGCAATGGAGGACTCGTCCGAATATGAAAAATTAGAAAATGATTCCGTAGGAGTTGATTCGGGCATAGGTGCTTTACCTTTGGCTTTTGCAGTGGTTACCGGGATATCTTTAGCTTTGGTTGCCGTGGCATCTTTAGGGTTGGTTGTCGTGGCATCTGCTTGTGCAAGCACGATGTAGGTTGTCGCGGCATCATCTGTTGTGGTTTCCGTGGCGGCTACTTCATTGGGTGCCGAGGCAAGGATCTCGGCAGGAAAGATTGGGAACGGCACGCGATTGTTCGGGTACTTTTCTAGGATGACTTGTGTGATGGCATTGTTGTGCTCCTTCATGTACCGCATGAACATTATTTGCCGGTCTTCAATTTGCCTTAGGTGGCTCACCAATGGTTGCAAGAGTGCTTCAAAGTGTCCCGGGGTTGATGGCTGAGTTGCCCGGGCGTTAGGTGCTTGGGCATTAGGGAATGCCGGGGCAGCACGAGTTGCCGCAGCAATTGGAGGCCTTAAAGATTTTCCCGGTGCCTCTCCCATTAGCTTTCGGAATTGTGCTTGATTCCAACCGGACTTTCGTAGGGTCTTTTCATCGGTGGACTCACTTGGGACATGCATCTCCTTGCAAAGATTAGAAATTAAGCAAGGGAAGAAAAGAGAACCCTTATCTTTTGAGCTACATACAAAAATCTCATCACAAATAATTTTTCCAATGTTAATGATGCGATTATGCAAGATAAAATGTATGAGCAAAAGACGTGGTATATCAACGGTAGTATTTCGTGTGGTAGGCATTAAAGAAGTTTTAACAAACTTATTCCATAGTTTTGCCTCGGGTTTAAGCCGAAGGCGATTTACCGTGCCCTTGTATTTACCGTCGTTCCAATGAGTTCCCAGTTGAGTGAGTTCTTGAAGCACCTTGTCGAGTTGCTTGGGCGTGATTTGATCAACGAAGGCTTGATGCTCGTCCTTCTCAATGTAAAGCCCGTAAAAGGTGTTGACATTTTCGGGGCTTATGAGTATGGCCTTGTCACGAACAAAAACATAAGGATTATCCGAGTTAGGTGAGTGAGCATAGAATTCTCTTACCTATGAGATGTTGCCCAGTTCCGATTGATGGTAAAAGATTTGCCACTTTTGATGTGCAATCCTCTCAAAGATGAATGGTTCAAGGCTGAAATCTTGATGAGAGTTGGAGTATTCAAAGCCTTGTTCTTCATAAATCTTCCTGCTTTCAAACTTGGAGTGAAATCTTTCTTGAACCACCGGTGTAGCAAACTTCTTGTATCTTGGTTCTTTGGAGGAACTTGGATGAACTAAAAATTTAATTTTGGATGCCATAGATGATCTTGGTTGTGAGTTTTGTAAAAACAAATAAAAGAAACTAAAAAGTTTCAAGATAAAAAGTAGGAATAGGTTAAGGGTGATGGGTTTAATAGAAAATATAGGTGGTAAATATGGTGGGTGGGATTAGGGGAAGATGAAAAAGAGGGTTTTGGCTTAGGGGAAGTGTGACGGCAAGAGGGTTTAATTAGGGTAAGCTGGAGGCTTTATATAAGCCTTAGATTCAGCCCATTAAATTCCTTATTGAAGATGTTTTCCTTCTTGGATCAAAATTCATCTTTATCTTGAACTCTTTTCCTACAATTCAAAGACAAATCAAATAAGGATTAAAATTAAAGATAAACTAATAAAAGAAAATAAATAAAGATGTGTAAAGGGATTCTTAAACTTAAAGAAAGATAAAACAAAAGAAAATAAATCTATCCTAAAAAAACAAATAATCGAAAGGAATAAAAAATAAAAATAAAAATTAAATAGTTCGAAAAAATTAAAAATAAAATAAAATAAAATATCGAAAGGTGAGCATGCTCATGCATCTCCTAAGGTGACCACTTCTTTGTTACGTTCCACATGGGCACCATTGTAGTGTTTCAATCTTTGTCCATTAACTTTGAATTCATGTTTGTCAGTGATGGACTTGATTATCACGACACCATGGGAGAATGGTTTGACAACTTCGAATGGTCCCGACCATCTTGATTTCAGCTTTCCCGGGAAAAGTTTTAGCCGAGAATTGAATAAGAGAACTAGTTTCCCTGGCATGAATTGCCGCAACATTAGTTTCTTGTCATGCCATTGCTTTGTTTTCTCCTTGTAGATTCGTGCATTGTTATAGGCGAGTGCACGAAATTCTTCTATCTCATTGAGGTCCAACAAACGCTTTTGTCTGACACTTTCCCAATCCATATTCACGGTCTTGATTGCCCAGTATGCCTTGTGTTCGATTTCCACCGGTAGATGGCATGTTTTGCCATATACAAGTCAGAAGGGGGACATACCTAAGGGTGTTTTGAATGCAGTGCGATATGCCCAAAGTGCGTCATCTAGTCTTAATGACCAATCCTTCCTAGAGGGATTTACAACTTTCTCGAGTATACCCTTCAATTCCCGGTTGGAAATTTTTGCTTGCCCATTGGTTTGTGGGTGATATGCCGTGGCGATCTTGTGTGATACGCCGAAGCGTTGCAACATCTTGGCAATAAGTTTTTTGTCAAAATGCTTGCCTTCGTCACTGATAATTGCTCCCGGCATCCCAAACCGTGTAAATATGTTTTTTTGCAAGAATCGTTGCACGGTCTTGGAATCGTTGCTGGGAACTGCAGCTGCCTCAACCCATTTAGACACGTAGTCGACGGCAAGTAGAATGTAGAGGTTGCCGAATGAAGATGGAAAAGGTCCCATAAAATCGATCCCCCATACATCAAACAATTCCACCTCGATGATGTTCTGGAGCGGCATCTCATGTCGTCTAGAGATATTGCCCGTCCTCTGGCAACGATCACATTGCTTGTAAAAGTCTTGGGCATCTTTGTACAATGTTGGCCAATACAAACCGGATTGCAAAACTTTGGCCGCAGTACAAGTTCCTCCAAAATTTCCTCCATAAGGTGAAGAATGGCATTGTCGGAGTACATTCGGTTGCTCTTCTTCAAGGACACATCGGCGTATAACCTGATCTGTACATTGTTTAAACAAAAGAAACTCGTCCCAAAAATAATGCTTAGCATCATGGCAGAATCGCTTCTTCTCTTGGTGAGTAAGGTCATAAGGTAAAATACCACAAACAAGGAAATTAACTAAATCTGCGTACCAGGGTATTGCCGAGGCATATGCTGCCATGGCGACTGCTCCCAAAATTGTCGAGGCGTGCGCGTCAAGGGCTGCTGCAGCGTCGAGGGTTACCGAGGCATGCGCGTCAAGGGCTGTTGCGGCATCGAGAGTTGCCGAGGCGTGCGCGTACATGGTTGTTGAGGCGTCGAGGGTTGCCGAGGCATGCGCGTCCATGGTTGCCGAAGCAACTAAAAGTTGTTCATCCGGGAATGCGTCGCATATCTCTAGATCCGCGTCCTCCTCCCTATTGCGTTCTAAATGTGATAAGTGATCGGCCACTTGATTTTCTATTCATTTCCTGTCCTTAATTTCAATATCAAATTCTTGTAAAAGTAATATCCAACGAATCAAATGAGGTTTGGCATCATTTTTAGCAAATAGATATTTGATTGTCGAATGGTCTGTATGAACAATTACCTTTGTACCAATCAAATAGGATCGGAACTTGTCAAATGCGAAAACTATAGCTAGTAACTCTTTCTCCGTTGTTGTATAATTCACTTGAGCACTATTAAAAGTTTTACTAGCATAGTATATCACATAGAAGGTCTTACCTGTGCGTTGGCCTAGGACTGCTCCTACCGCGAAATCACTTGCATCACACATGAGCTCAAAAGGTAGCGTCCAATCTGGTGGAACGACAATGGGTGCCGAGGCAAGCTTTTCCTGTAGGATTTCGAATGCTTGGGTGCAAGAATCATCAAAATCGAAGACTTTATCCTGTTCAAGCAAATTGCACAAGGGTTTAGTGATTTTAGAAAAATTATGAATGAACCTCCTGTAAAAACCTGCATGTCCAAGAAAGCTTCGAATTCCTTTAACGAACTTGGTGGGGGTAATCTCTCGATCACGTCCACCTTGGCTTTGTCTACTTCAATTCCCTTGGATGAAATCTTGTGGCTGAGCACTATTCCTTCATCTACCATAAAATGACATTTCTCCCAATTGAAGACTAAATCAGTTTCTTCACATCTTGTCAACACCCTCTCTAAATTGCCGAGACAGCTGTCGAAGTCATTAGGAAAAACAGAAAAATCATCCATGAAGATCTCAAGGAAGTCTTCAACCATGTCTGAAAAGAGTGCCATCATGCATCTTTGGAAGGTTGCCGGGGCGTTACACAATCCGAACGGTATCCTTCAGAAAGCATAAGTACCGTATGGGCATGTGAAGGTTGTCTTTTCTTGATCTTCCGGTGCTATGGCAATTTGATTGTAACCTGAATAACCATCAAGAAAACAATAAAAGGGTTTACCTGCAAGACGGTCAAGCATTTGATCAGTAAAGGGTAATGGGAAGTGATCTTTCCGAGTGGCTTTGTTAAGCTTTCGATAATCCATACAAACCCTCCAATCGGTCACAGTCCTGGTTGGAATGAGTTCATTGTTTTCATTACTTACCACCGTTATACCTCCCTTTTTCGGTACACATTATACCAGACTTACCCATATACTATCAGAGATAGGGTATATAATGCCGGCGTCAAGCCGCTTGATGATTTCTTTCATTACAACCCATTTCATGGCATGACTCAGTCTCCTCTGGGCCTCAATTGAAGGTTTGTGATCATCTTCCAACAAAATCTTGTGCATTCATACTGCCAGGCTAATTCCCTTCAAGTAGGCAATTGTCCACCCTATTGCCTTTTTGTGTAGCTTCAACATTTTGATCAGCTTCTTTTCTTGCTCAGGTTGTAACTCAGAAGAAATAATTACAGGCAATGTATTATCGGTTCCTAAGTATGCATATTTTAGTTGCTCTGACAATTGTTTCAACTCAAGAATCGGTGGTTGTTCAATAGAGGGTTTTTCGAGCTTACCTTCCTTACCTGAGTAATCCAGTGGTTCAAAGTATGTACCTGGTCGATTTACTAGCCAATTTGCCTCTTCTTGTTGTTCTTCATCGACCGGTTCTTCATACTCCTCAGGTTCCTCTTGATCGGCAATGTAGTTGCCGAGGCAACTAAATTCCTCGTCGAAGTTAAACTCTGTCGTGGCATGAAGAAGTTAGCATTCTTATGGATCATCGGCATGCCTTAGTGTTTGGAACACATTTAGTTTAACTTGCTGGTCATTCACCCTCATTATGAGTTCTCCCTTTTCAACATCGATCAAGGTTCTCCCTATTTCTAGGAATGGTCTCCCGAGAATGATAAGTGAATGCTCATCTGCTTCACAATCCAAAATAATAAAGTCAGAGGGAAAAATAAATTTATCAACTTTTACCAGTATGTCATCAATTTTTCCCTCTGGTTGCACATAGGATCTGTCGGCTAGCTGTAGCATAACTGTTGTAGGTCTTGCCTTCCCGATTCCTAGTTTCTAGAAAACCGATTTAGGCATCAAGTTTATGCTAGCCCCAAGGTCGCATATTGCTTTCCCGACATAGTGGTTTCCAATGGAATAGGGTATTGTGAAACTTCTGGGATCCTTCAACTTAGGTGGCATACGATTGTGCAACATTGCCATGCATCTCTCTGTTGCGGTAACTGTTTCAAATTCTCCTAGCCTTGTTCTTTTGGACACAATGTCTTTAAGAAACTTGGCATAGTTCGGCATTTGTTCAATTGCTTCCACAAATGGCAAGTTGATGTAGACTTGCTTTAGGATATCAAGAAACTTCTTGAATTAATATTCTTGCTTTTGACACTTCAACCTTTGTGGGAATGGTGGTGGAAGTCGGATATCTTCGATCCTTTCATTGGTTTGGAACCTGATTGACGGCATTACCGGGACAATTGGAGTTGCCGAGGCATTACCAATTGGGGTTGCCGAGGCATGCTTATCACAAGTTGTCGAAGCATCCTTATCGTCGGTTGCCGAGTCATGCTTATCACAAGTGTTCAAAAGTACTATTTTTCTTACCCTTTTTACTCATATTATTGTTAGACTTAGGCTCATATTAGTTGCATAGTTAGCCATTCATGCATTAATCCATGTTTCCTTCAATCGTTGAGCTTGATTACATAACTTGGTGATTTTTGTGGAAATAGATGCTGCTTTGGTGTGTTTTTGTGTGTGTACGTGCAGGATCACTTGCCAAAGCAATGCCGAGCTAGTTGCCAGGGCAATGCATGAAGGATATGCCGAGCTAGATGCCAGGGCAATGCATGAAAGAGACGCCGAGCCAGTTGCCATGGCATTTGTCGACAAAAACTAAATGCAATAGGGATGTCGAAATTCATGATTTTACAAGCCCAAGATGACATGGAGCAAGGCCCAAGCCCAAAGGAATTTGATTGCCATGCAGAGATTAAAGAAGAATTAAATTCCAAGAAGATAGGAGAAGTTCTAATAGGAATAAAATTATAATAAAGAATTATATTCTTTAAAGATAATTTAATTCCAAACTCCTCCTCAAAGAAGGACTTTGGCCTAGCCCTATAAATATCAAGGGAATTTCGACAAGACCAAGAGAGAGAGCAAGAGCGAAATTTCGACAAGTCCAAGTAGGGCAAGAGGAGAGAATTTTCGACAAGCATCCTCCTTCATCTTTTCTTCCTTGTTCGATTGGGTTCATGCTAGGGATTAATTATCTTATGTTTCTTTGGAACCTAGCCATGAACTAAATTTACTTGGCTATGGTTATTGTGTTTTGTGGTTGTGAGAAACTATTGGTTTTTGTTTAGGTAATAAGAGTTTGCACTTTTTCTATTTCAAGGTTTATTCATTCTTGATTCTTATTATTGTTTGCGAGTGAATTGGGAGAGGATCTCGTGATTTCATCCATTTATCTAATATCGGGAGAGTTAGATTCAAGAAACGAATGAATATGATATTTATTCAATCCAATGATGGTGAAGATTAATCAGGCTTAGGAATAAGTTAAGGATTTCAACGGCTAATAGGAGCGCAAGATTGGTTGTTGTTCACCCTTGATTCACGCAATGATGTATTATCAAGGCATGCACAAGTAGCTAGAGTTTCGACTTAGGGATAAGAAGAAACCATTGAAGAACGCTCCACCGAGCCTTGAAGTTGCTGCCCAGTCGCCCAAGTAGTTGCCCAACTAGTCGCCCAAGCAACCATCAATTAGTTGCCAAGGCAACCCCGTTGTGCAAGTTGCCACGGCAACTGAGTTGCCCGTGCACTCTTTTACCAAGACAATCCAATCGGCTATCACACCTCAACTCACGATAACCTAGCCTATCTCTTTCATTCGAATTCATCTTTTCATTTACTTAATTGCTTTCTAGATTAGTTATTAGTTAAAACTTCTATAATCCTTTACTTGTGTTTTTACTTTTTTACAGTGCAAGAGACTAGATTCTTGAAGTGGCACCAATCCCTGTGGAGACGATATCTTTTATACTATAACTTGCGGCGTGTATACTTGCACATTTGCGTAGCACTTATTACGCATAACAAGTTTTTGGCGCCGTTTGGGATTGGCAATAGCGACTTTGTTTTTACTTTCTTGCACTTTTTTTTTTTTATTTTTCTTGTTTACAATTCAAAGGGCTAACAAACTTTGGTTTTGCATTGGTATATGACCGTAGGCGAGACCGACTTCACCAGAATATCCCTTTGATACAGAAATTGAACGAACCTTACAAAGACTTAGACGAAGGATAAGAGAAGCAATGGCAAATCAAGACGGCAATATGAATCAAGATGTTCGAGCAAGAGGAGGAGTGATTCTTGCACGAAACAGAACTATTCGAGACTATCTTGAAGAAGATCTTGATGGACTTAACCCGAGAGTTGTCGCACCTGAAATTGAAGCCGACCACTTTGAGTTGAAACCGGTAATGTTTAATATGATCAACACAATTGGTCAATTTGGCGGCTCAAAGAATCGTAGACGACGACAACATCTGAAATCTTTACTCGAGATTTGCAACTCGTTCAAGATACACGGAGTCACCCCGATGTCCTACGATTAAGATTATCCCCTATTCACCGAGGGATAGGCCGAAAGCATGGTTGAATAGCATTCTGCCGGATCCATAGCATCTTGGACTGATCTTTGTCGTGATTTCCTTGGTAGATTCAATCCTACAAATTTGTGATAAGCCAGAACGACATTACTTCTTTTCGGCAGCGGATGATGAATCCATGTACGAGGCTTGGGAGCGATATAGAGAACTTCTACACAAATGCCCCTATACTGGATTCGGTGTGGACCCAAGTAACAATGTTTTTACAACGCCGTGAATACACCAACAAGGATGATGCTAGATGCCTCAAACAAACGGCATACTCCTAGATAAGTCGCCGGAAGAAGCAATGCAAATCTTAAACAGGCTGGCCAAGAATGACTATCAATTCCCATCTACTAAAAGAGGAGGAGTTAGGCGCCAAGCCACAATACATGAACTAGGATCATCGATTCAATTTCGCACAATTGGCCGCTTTAACCAAGATGGTCCGAACATGCAAAAACCAAACAACACACATGAAGTCAAGGTAATGGATTCTTTTTGTGAGTTATGTGGCGATAACCATAATTCTTCCGAATGTATGCGAGAATCCGAATCTAGCTTATATGTGGGAATTACAATCGAGCAACAACATGATGTCAAATACATACAATCCAGCTTGGAAGAAGCACCGAATTTTTCATGGAGTAATCCCAACAATGCTCTAAACCAGAACAATCAGAATGCACAAGCATCGGGATTCAGTGAGAATATGCCCACGACAATGGATGCCGCAAAGCAACAACAACCGCGACATCTAGTTCTTTGGAAAATTCTCTAAATGCTTTTATGATGAAAACTGAATCTTATATGGCTGAGAATAGTAATTTCAAAAAAAGAACTGATGCTTTTATTAACAGGACCGAGATGAGATTGCAAAACCAAGAGGCGGCAATCAAATCATTGGAGAATCAAGTCGGGCAGTTTGCTCAAAATCTGAACACTAGACCACAAGGAGGTTTACCTAGCGATACTGAAGTCGCGAGAGGAACTGGCCATGAGCAATGTAAGGCAATCACCACCAGAAGTGACCAACAACTTAGAGAGGTTCAAACCCGCTCGTCAAACAAAACTCCACAAAAAGATCAAGACGAACCTAGCGGCAAAGCCTTAGATGCTGAACCAGGAATTGCCGCGGCAACCGGCAATAAGCATGCCTCGGCAACCGACGATAAAGACGCCTCGGCAACTTACGATAAGCATGCCTCGGCAACCCAGTTGATAATGCCTCGACAACTCCAGATGTCCCGGCAATGCCGTCAATCAGATTTCAAACCAATGAAAGGATCGAAGATATCCGACTTCCACCACCATTCCCACAAAGGTTGAAGCGACAAAAACAAGAATACCAATTCAAGAAGTTTCTTGATATCCTAAAGCAAGTCCACATCAACTTGCCACTGGTGGAAGCAATTGAACAAATGCCCAACTATGCCAAGTTCCTTAAAGACATTGTGTCCAAAAGAACAAGGCTAGGAGAGTTTGAAATAGTTGCCGCGACAGAGGGATGCATGGCAATGTTGCACAATCGTATGCCACCTAAGTTGAAGGATCTCGGAAGTTTCACAATACCCTGTTCCATTGGAAATTACTATGTCGGGAAAGCATTATGCGACCTTGGGGCTAGCATAAACTTGATGCCTAAATCTGTTTTCCAAAAACTAGGAATCGGGAAGGCAAGACCTACAACAGTCATGCTGCAGCTAGCCGACAGATCCTATGTGCATCCAGAGGGAAAAATCGAAGACATATTGGTAAAAGTCGATAAATTTATTTTTCCCGCTGACTTTATTGTTTTGGATTGTGAAGCAGATGAGCATGCACCTATCATTCTCGGGAGACCATTCCTAGCGACAGGGAGAACCTTGATCGACGTTGAAAAGGGAGAACTCACAATGAGGGTGAATGACCAGCAGGTCAAACTAAATGTGTTCCAAACACTAAGGCATGCCGATGATCCAGAAGAATGCCAACTACTTCATGCCACGGCAGAGTTTAACTTCGATGAGGAATTTAGTTGCCTCGGCAACTACATTGCCGACCAAGAGGAACATGAGGAGTATGAAGAACCGGTCGATGAGGAACAACAAGAAGAGGCAAATTGGCTAGTCAACCGACCAGGTACATACTTTGAACCACTGGACTACTCAGGTAAGGAAGGTAAGCTCGAAAAACCCTCTATCGAAAATCCACCAATTCTTGAGTTGAAACAATTGCCAGAGCAACTGAAATATGTATACTTAGGGACCGATAATACATTACCTGTAATTATTTCTTCTAAGTTACAGCCTGAGCAGGAAAAGAAGCTGATCAACATGTTGAAGCTACATAAAAGGCAATAGGGTGGACAATTGCCGACTTGAAGGGAATTAGCCCGGCGGTGTGCATGCACAAGATCTTGTTGGAAGATGATCACAAACCTTCAATTGAGGCCCAGAGGAGACTGAATCATGCCATGAAAGGGGTTGTAATGAAAGAAATCATCAAGTGGCTTGATTTGGTATTATATACCCTATCTCCGATAGTACGTGGGTAAGTCCGTACAATGTGTGTCGAAAAAGGGAGGTATATAACGGTGGTAAGCAATGAAAATAATGAACTTATACCAACCAGAGGTATTACGGTTGGAGGGTTTGTATGGACTATAGAAAGCTAAACAAAGCCACTAGGAAATATCATTTCCCATTACCCTTTATTGATCAAATGCTTGACCGTCTTGCAGGTAAACCCTTTTATTGTTTTCTTGATGGTTATTCAGGTTACAATCAGATTGCCATAGCACCGGAAGATCAAGAAAAGACAACCTTCACATGCCCATACGGTACTTATGCCTTCCGAAGGATGCCGTTCGGATTTGTAACGCCCGGCAACCTTCCAAAGATGCATGATGGCGCTCTTTTCAGACATGGTCGAAGACTTCCTTGAGATCTTCATGGATGATTTTTCGGTTTTTGGTAATGACTTCGACGACGGCTGTCTCGGCAATTTAGAGAGGGTGTTGGCAAGATGCGAAGAAAGCAGACTTAGTCCTCAATTGGGAGAAATGCCACTTTATGGTAGATGAAGGAATAGTGCTCGGCCACAAGATTTCATCCAAGGAATTGAAGTAGACAAAGCCAAGGTGGGCGTGATCGAGAGATTACCCCACCAAATTCGGTTAAAGGAATTGAAGTTTTCTCGGACATGCAGGTTTTTACTGGGAGGTTCATTCATAATTTTTCTAAAATCACTAAACCTTTGTGTAATTTGCTTGAACAGGATAAAGTCTTGATTTTGATGATTCTTGCACTCAAGCATTGAAACCCTAAAGAAAAAGCTTGCCTCGCACCCATTGCCGTTCAGCCCAGATTGACGCTACCTTTTGAGCTCATGTGTGATGCAAGTGATTTGCGGTAGGAGCAGTCCTAGGCCAACGCACAGTAAGACCTTCCATGTGATATACTACGCTAGTAAAACTCTTAATAGTGCTCAAGTGAATTACACAACAACGGAGAAAGAGTTACTAGTTGTAGTTTTCGCATTTGACAAGTTCCGATCCTATTTAATTGGTACAAAGGTAATTGTTCATACGGACCATTCGGCAATCAAATACTTATTTGGTAAAAAGGATGCTAAACCTCGTTTGATTCGTTGGATATTACTTTTACAAGAATTTGATATTGAAATTAAGGACAGGAAAGGAACAGAAAATCAAGTGGCCGATCACTTATCACGTTTGGAACGCAATAGGGAGGAGGACGCGGATCTAGAGATATGCGATGCATTCCCGGATGAACAAATTCTAATTGCCTCGACAACCCTTGACGCCTCAGCAACCATGGATGCACACGCCTCGGCAACTCTCGACGCCGCAGCAGTCTTTGACGCACACGCCGCAGCAATTCTGGGAGCAGACACTACGGCAGACATGCCTCGGCAATACCTCGCACGTGATTTAGTTAACTTCCTTGTTTGTGGTATTTTTCGTATGGCATTACTCACCAAAGGAAGAAGCGGTTCCGCCATGATGCTAAGCATTACTTTTGGGACGAGCCTCTTTTGTTTAAACAATGTGCAGATCGGGTTATACGCCGATGTGTCCTGAAGAAGAGCAACAGAATGTACTCCGGCAATGCCATTCTTCACCCTATGGAGGACATTTTGGAGGAACTCGTATACATGCCAAAGTCTTGCAATCCGGTTTGTATTGGCCAACATTGTACAAAGATGCCCAGGACTTTTACAAGCAATGTGATCGTTGCGGAGGGACGGGCAATATCTCTAGACGACATGAGATGCCACTCGAACATCATCGAGGTGGAACTGTTCGATGTATGGGGATCGATTTTATGGGACCTTTCCCATCTTCATTCGCAACCTCTACATCTTACGCCGTCGACTTTGTGTCTAAATGGGTAGAGGCATTTGCGAGTTCCCAACGACGATTCCAAGACCGTGAAACGATTCTGCGAGAAAAACATATTTACGGTTTGGGATGCCGAGAGCAATTATCAACGACGGGCAAGCATTTTGACAACAGACTAATTGCCAAGATGTTGCAACGCTTCGGCATATCACACAAGATCGCCACGGCATATCACCCACAAACCAACGGGCAAGCAGAAATTTCCAACCGAGAGTTGAAGGGAATACTCGAGAAAGTTGTAAATCCCTCAAGGAAGGAATGGTCATTAAGACTAGATGACGCACTTTGGGCATATCGCACTGCATTCAAAACACCCTTAGGTATGTCCCCATTCCGACTTGTCTATGGTAAAACATGTCATCTACCGGTGGAAATCAAGCACAAGGCGTACTGGGCAATCAAGACCGTGAATATGGATTGGGAAAGTGCCGAACAAAAGCGCTTGATGGATCTTAATGAGATAGAAGAATTCCGTGCACTCGCCTATAACAATGCACGAATCTACGATGAGAAAACAAAGCGATGGCACGACAAGAAACTATTGCCACGACAATTCACGCCAGGGCAACTAGTTCTCCTATTCAATTCTCGGCTAAAACTTTTCCCGGGAAAGCTGAAATCAAGATGGTCGAGACCATTTGAAGTCGTCAAACCATTCTCCCATGGCACCGTGATAATCAAGTCCATCTCTGACAACCATGAATTCAAAGTTAATGGACAAAGATTGAAGCACTACAATGGTGCCCATGTGGAACGTAACAAGGAAGTGGTCAATTTAGGAGATGCATGAGCATGCTCTCCCTTTTTATATTTTTATTTTTTTCGACTATTTCATCATTTTATTTTTTTTTGTCCGATTTTTTTTTATTTTTTTATTTTTTTTCGATTATTAGTAGTTTTAGGATAGATTTTTTTATTCAAGTCTAAGAATCCTATTACACATCTTTATTTATTTTCTTTATTAGTTTATCTTTAATTTTAATCCTTATTTGATTTGTTTTTGAATTGTAGGAAAGGAAGTTCAAGAGAAAGAATGAATTCTAAACCAAGTAGGAAAACATCTTCAACAAGGAAACTAATGGGCTGAATCTAAGGCTTATATAAAGCCTCCAATTCATCCTAACCAAAACCCCTTTTTCGAAAATCCCTACCAAACCCTAAACCCTTTTTTCGATTTCCCCCAATCCCAACCACCTATCTTTTCTATAAAACCCATCACCCTTAACCTATTCCTACTTTCTATCTTGCAACTTTTTAGTTTCTTTTCTTTTCTTTTCTTTGTTTTTACTCACAACCAAGATCATACATGGCATCCAAGATTAAACTTTTAGTTCATCCAAGTTCCTCCAAAGAACCAAGATACAAGAAGTTTGCTACACCGTGGTTCAAGAAAGATTTCAATCCAAGTTTGAAAGCCGGAAGATTCATGAAGAACAAGGCTTTGAATACTCCAACTCTCATCAAGATTTGGCCTTGAACCATTCATCTTCAAGAGGATTGCACATCAAAAGTGGCAAATCTTTTGCCATCAACCGGAACCGGGTAACATCTCATGGGTAAGAGAATTCTATGCTCACTCACCTAACCCGGATAATCCTTATGTTTTTGTTCGTGACAAGGCCATACTTATAAGTCCCGAAAGCATCAACACCTTTTACGGACTTTACATTGAGAAGGACGAGCATCAAGCCTTCGTTGACCAAATCAATCCCAAGCAACTCGACAAGGTGCTTCAAGAACTCACTCAACCGGGAACTCATTGGAACGACGGTAAATACAAGGGCACGGTAAATCGCCTTCGGCTTAAACCCGAGGCAAAACTATGGAATAAGTTTGTTAAAACTTCTTTAATGCCCTCCACAAACAATACTACCGTTGATATACCACGTCTTTTGCTCATACATTCTATTCTGCATAATCGCATCATTAACATTGGAAAAATTATTTGTGATGAGATTTTTGTATGCAGCTCAAAAGATAAGGGTTATCTTTTCTTCCCTTGCTTAATTTCTAATCTTTGCAAGGAGATGCATGTCCCGAGTGAGTCTACCGATGAAAAGGCCCTACCCAAGTCTGGTTGGAATCAAGCATTAATCCGGAAGCTATGGGAGAGGCACAGGAAGATTCTTCAAGGCCTCCAATTGCCACGGCAACTCCGCCGCCCGCGGCAATCCCTAATGCCCAAGCACCTAACGCCGAGGCAACTCGGCCATTAATCCCGGGACACTTTGAAGCACTTTTGAACCCATTGACAAGCCGCCTAAGGCAAATTGAAGATCGGCAACTAATGTTCATGCGGTACATGAAGGAGCACAACAATGCCACCACCCAAGTCATCCTAGAAAAGTACCCGGACAATCGTGTGCCGTTCCCAATCTTTCCCGCCGATATCCTTGCCACGGCAACCAAGGAAGCTGACGCCACGGCAACCAACCCTGACGATGCCCCGGCAACCACTGCAAAAGCCAAAGGTAAAGCACCTATGCCCGAATCAACTCCTACGGAATCATTTTCTGATTTTTCAGATTCGGACGAGTCCTCCATTGAACCAATAAAGACCGCACCAATTGAATCCTCCAAGCAAAAAGCAATTGACATTGATGAAGAGGATGATGAGGACAACCCCGTACGAGGATCGATCCCACCACCGGTAACAAGAAAACAACCATCGCGTTCAAGCAAGAAAATCAAGACGCCAACTAGAAGGAAACTAATCATCTACGATGACGAACTCTCGGAGTAAGTCCTCGTATGCATTTTATTTTTATTTCTCGTTATTTTATGCATGCATTGAGGACAATGCCTCACTCGAGTTTGGGGGGGTTGTTATTAGTAATTACCATGTTTAGTTACATTAAGTATTACATTTAGGATACATAAATTGCTTGCCGTGCCTTTAATTAGAACAAGAATTGCTTAGATTTGATGAATATTCGATGATGACTTTGCCAATGCACTTAATTGATAGAATTTTTATTCTAGGATAACCATGGAAAAACTTAGAATTTTACTATGATGCTAAATTTGATGAAACACTGTTGTGGTTTGATTGATTTAAGGAATTCTAGTAAACTTAGGTCGATAATTAACAAATTGGGGGATTAGAATAAAAATTGGATGAATGCTAGAGGTGCCCGAAATTGGCTCTAGCATGTGCTAAAAAATTGATCACTAGAGGTGCCCGAAACTGGCTCCAGGAGGCGTTAAAAAAATTTTTAACTAGAGGTGCCCGAAACCGGCTCTAGTCGATTAAATTAACTTAAGAAAACTAAAAACAAAACACTAGAGGTGCCCGAAATTGGCTCTAGTTAAAACATGTTAAAAAGAACCCAATGAAGTAATTTGAAAACCTATTGTTTGCATAGAATCCGAAAAATCAACTTGCACACAACTCCGCACACACTCACAAGCATTATAGTTTGATTCCGAGTAACTCATCAGTTTTCTGAAAAATAAAAAGCCAATCATACTTTGTGCCCTGGTTCAGAGAATTGAAATCAAGTTCAAAGCTAAGTTTGTGAAAATTTGAAGTCTTGGCAGGTAAATATGAGTTTGCATTGCTTGAGGACAAGCAATAGTTCGAGTTTGAGGGTGTGATAAGTGTTCAAAAGTACTATTTTTCTTACCCTTTTTACTCATATTATTGTTAGACTTAGGCTCATATTAGTTGCATAGTTAGCCATTCATGCATTAATCCATGTTTCCTTCAATCGTTGAGCTTGATTACATAACTTGGTGATTTTTGTGGAAATAGATGCTGCTTTGGTGTGTTTTTGTGTGTGTATGTGCAGGATCACTTGCCAAAGCAATGCCGAGCTAGTTGCCAGGGCAATGCATGAAGGATATGCCGAGCTAGATGCCAGGGCAATGCATGAAGAAGACGCCGAGCCAATTGCCATGGCATTTGTCGACAAAAACTAAATGCAATAGAGATGTCGAAATTCATGATTTTACAAGCCCAAGATTACATGGAGCAAGGCCCAAGCCCAAAGGAATTTGATTGCCATGCAGAGATTAAAGAAGAATTAAATTCCAAGAAGATAGGAGAAGTTCTAATAGGAATAAAATTATAATAAAGAATTATATTCTTTAAAGATAATTTAATTCCAACTCAAACTCCTCCTCAAAGAAGGACTTTGGCCTAGCCCTATAAATATCAAGGGATTTTCGACAAGACCAAGAGAGAGAGCAAGAGGGAAATTTCGACAAGTCCAAGTAGGGCAAGAGGAGAGAATTTTCGATAAGCATCCTCCTTCATCTTTTCTTCCTTGTTCGATTGGGTTCATGCTAGGGATTAATTATCTTATGTTTCTTTGGAACCTAGCCATGAACTAAATTTACTTGGCTATAGTTATTGTGTTTTGTGGTTGTGAGAAACTATTGGTTTTTGTTTAGGTAATAAGAGTTTGCACTTTTTCTATTTCAAGGTTTATTCATTCTTGATTCTTATTATTGTTTGCGAGTGAATTGGGAGAGGATCTCGTGATTTCATCCATTTATCTAATATCGAGAGAGTTAGATTCAAGAAATGAATGAATATGATCTTTATTCAATCCAATGATGGTGAAGATTAATCCGGCTTAGGAATAAATTAAGGATTTCAACGGCTAATAGGAGCGCAAGATTGGTTGTTGTTCACCCTTGATTCACGCAGGGATGTATTATCAAGGCATGCACAAGTAGCTAGAGTTTCGACTTAGGGATAAGAAGAAACCATTGAAGAACGCTCCGCCGAACCTTGAAGTTGCTGCCCAGTCGCCCAAGTAGTTGCCGACCTAGTCGCCCAAGCAACCATCAATTAGTTGCCAAGGCAACCCCGTTGTGCAAGTCGCCACGGCAACTGAGTTGCCCGTGCACTCTTTTACCAAGACAATCCAATCGGCTATCACACCTCAACTCACGATAACCTAGCCTATCTCTTTCATTCGAATTCATCTTTTCATTTACTTAATTGCTTTCTAGATTAGTTATTAGTTAAAACTTCTATAATCCTTTACTTGTGTTTTTACTTTTTTACAGTGCAAGAGACTAGATTCTTGAAGTGGCACCAATCCCTGTGGAGACGATATCTTTTATACTATAACTTGCGACGTGTATACTTGCACATTTGAGTAGCACTTATTATGCGCAACAGTTAAAATGGCCAATTGTGCCGAAATTGAATCTGATGATCCTAGTTCATGTATTGTGGCTTGGCGTCTAACTCCTCCTCTTCTAGTAGAGGGGAATTGATAATCATTCTTGGCCAGCCTGTTTAGAATTTCCATTGCTTCCTCCGGTGACTTATCTAAAAGTATGTCGTTTGTCGAGGCATCTAGCATCATCCTTGTTGGTGTATTCACGATGTTGTAAAACATTGTTACTTGAGTCCACACCGAGAATCCGTGTAGGGGGCATTTGTGTAGAAGTTCTCTATATCGCTCCCAAGCCTCGTACATGGATTCATCATCTGTCTATCGAAAAGAAGTAATGTCGTTAAGAAGCTTATCAGTCAAATTTTAGGATTAAACCGAGCAAGGAAATCACGACAAAGATCAGTCCAAGATGTTATGATCCAGTAGAAACGCTATTCAACCATGCTTTCGCCCTATCCCTCAGTGAATAGGGGAATAATCTTAATCGTAAGACATCAGGGGTGACTCCGTGTATTTTGAACGAGTTGCAAATCTCGAGGAAAGATTTAAGATGTTGCCGTGCATCTTCAGTTGTTGAGCCGCCAAATTGACCAATTGTGTTGATCATATTAAACATTACCGGTTTCAACTCAAAGTGGTCGACTTCAATTTCAGGTGCGACAACTCCCAGATTAAGTCCATCAAGATCTTCTTCAAGATAGTCTCGAATAGTTCTGTTTCGTGCAAGAATCACTCCTCCTCCTGCTGGAACATCTTGATTCATATTGCCGTCTTGATTAGCCATTGCTACTCTTATCCTTCGCCTAAGTCTTTGTAAGGTTCGTTCGATTTCTGGATCAAAGGGATATTCTGGTGTAATCGGTCTTGCCCTGGTCATATACCAATGCAAAACCAAAGTTTGTTAGCCCTTTGAATCTTAAACAAGAAAAGTAAAAAGAAAGTGCAAGAAAATAAAAACAAAGTCGCTATTGCCAATCCCCGGCAACGGCGCCAAAAACTTGTTGCGCGTAATAAGTGCTACGCAATTGTGCAAGTATACACGTTGCAAGTTATAGTATAAAAGATATCGTCTCCACAGGGATTGGTGCTACTTCAAGAATCTAGTCTTTTGTACTGTAAAAAGTAAAAACACAAAAAGAAGATTATAGGAGTTTAACTAATAACTAAACTAGAAGGCAATAAAGTAAAAGGTGATGTAAGTAAATGAGAGAGATAGGCCAAGTTATCGTGAGTTGAGGTGTGATAGTCGATTGGATCGTCTTGGTAAAAGAGTGCACGGGCAACTCAGTTGCCGTGGCAACTTGCACAACGGGGTTGCCTTGGCAACTAATCGATGGTTGCCTGGGCGACTAGTTGGGCAACTACTTGGGCGTCTGGGCAGCAACATTCAAGGTTCGGAAGAGCGTTCTTCAATGGTTTCTTCTTATCCCTAAGTCAAAACTCTAGCTACTTGTGCATGCCTTGATAATACATCCCTGCGTGAATCAAGGGTGAACAACAACCAATCTTGCGCTCCTCTTAGCCGTTGAAATCCTTGACTTATTCCTAAGCCGGATTAATCTTCACCATCAATAGATTGAATAAAGATCATATTCATTCGTTTCTTGAATCAAACTCCCGATATTAGATAAATAGATGAAGTTATGAGATCCTCTCCCAATTCACTCGCAAACAAGAATAAGAACCAAGAATGAATAAACCTTGAATAGAAAAGTGCAAACTCTTATTACCTAAACAAAATCCAATAGTTTCTAACAACCACAAAACACAATAACCATAGCCAAATAGATTTAGTTCATGGCTAGGTTCCAAAGAAACACAAGATAAATAATCCCTAGCATGAACCTAATTGAACAAGAAAGAAAAAGATGAAGATTGAAGCTTGTCGAAATCTCCTTGCCCTAGATTCTTGTCGAAAATTCTCTCATCTTGCTCTCCCTTGGAGTTGTCGAAATTCCTCTAATTTATAGGACTAGGTCAAAGTCCTTCTTTGAGGAGGAAGTTAAGTTGGAATTAAATTATCTTTAAAGAATATAATTCTTTATTATAATTATATTCCTTCTAGAACTTCTCATATCTTCTTGGAATTTAATTCTTGTTGCATCTCTTCATGGAAATCAAACTCCTTTGGGATTTAGCTTTGCTCCACGCCATCTTGGGCTTGTCTAGTCATCAATTTCGACTTCCATATCACCTTGTTCTTTATCGACAATTGCCCTGGCAACTAGCTCTAGCCTTGCTTTGGCAAGTGATCCTGCATATACACACAAAACACACCAAAGCAACATCTTTTCCGGCAAAAACTACCAAGTTATGTAATCAAGCTCAACGATGGAAGGAAACATGGATTAATGCATGAATGGCTAATTATGCAACTAATATGAGCCTAATTCTAACAATAATATGAGTAAAAAGGGTAAGAAAAATAGTACTTTTGAACACTTATCAGCAACTCTTACACACTCAAAGCTTTCTATCCCAAAGCTTGAGTAAACCCTCTTTTACAAGAGAAATAAAAGCAAACTTGTAAAATCCTCACAAGGTAGATAGTTTATACTCTTAAACACTCACCCAAAACCTAATACACTTGAGCAGACATTTACAATTAAGCTCACGAGTGTTGTCTATACAAGAAATTTGACAAATTTAACACTAAGACATTTCTTGATCATATGATTGTTGACTTGAGGATCATTAGTTGTTTCTTGGTGCTTGAAGGGTCCTTTTAACTTCCCAAAATGAGTTTCTAGCCGTTGGTGACTGTTGGGATTGAATTGGAGCCGTTGGGGGCCGATTTCCATGCATTTTTCCCAATCTAGTACAGGGTGTATTGATACGCGAGGTACCTGTATCGATATGACCTCTTTGGGAAAGAGCCGTTGAGCCTGGAAACATGAAGGTGTATCGATACACTTGAAGGTGTATTGATACGGCCTTGTTTGGGAATATCTGTTAGGGGGTTTGACACGTAGGCGTATCGAAACACCAAGAGGCATATCGAAACGCTTAACCACCGTATCAATACAGACTTGCCTATATCGATACGGGTTTTGGCAGAAAGAAGGTTAATGTAGCTGAAACCCTAAGGTGTATCGATACAGGGTATACTGTATGGATACGGTCATGCTAAAAATATGAGTTTGGCTACTTTAAAACATTCTGAATCCTTCCAAAGCCTTATAAAAACCCATCAAACATATTTTCAAGTTGTTTGGACTTACTTTTGAAATCTTTTTAATTTAGTCCAAAACTATTTTTCAATTATTATATCAAAACAAATATCCTAACAATCTCCCCATTTTTGATAAAATAAAATCAACTTGAAAATTTATTTGTGATTATCCCCCTTAGTATTTAAAAATTTGAATAAGATATTTTAAAATTTAAATGTAGTTAAAGCTCCCTCTTATTCACTTGAAAAATCAATTTTTCAAACCATTTCTCCCCCTTTTTGTTATATCAAAAGGAATTTAAGTAATTTTAAGTTCAAAATAACAATGGAGGTTAAAAACTTTGACACAAATAAGATCTTTAGTTTTAAAAATGGCTCCCCCTTACTCAAGCATCAACAAATGTTATTTCAACAATTTATGATAATCTAGTTGAATTAAAAAATAAATCAAATTAAAATAAACAAATTCAACTAAATTTTACCACGCTTGAACCAATGGGAGGATGTGAAGCCTTCATTCTTCAAGTGTCATTCCATGTGTGTATGGAGCTCCCCCTTAATTTTGTACTTTGTTGATCATTTTCCATCATACCTAAAACAAGACAATCAAGTAAATTTTGGTATCCAAATTGCCTTGGATCCATAGGCATTAGTAGCACAAAGTTTAGTCCCCTTAGGAATCCATTTTGCAATTTCATCCTTTTTAGTTGAAGTAATTAGTCTTTTTGGGACCCAAATACTTTTAAAACATTTTCCTTTAATAAAGGGACACTAGATTGTCTTTGATAAAAAATTGATTTTCCCAAATTGTTTTTCTTTTCAAGTTCTTTGGAAATCAAATCTTTTTTTTTCTTAAGATCACCCATCTCTTTTTAATGATATTTTTCTAAAATTCGAAGCAAATTTTGTAAACTTGAGACTTTAAGTTCAAAATCTTTCATTTTTGCTTCAAACTCTAAATTGGTTTTCAAAAGCAAATCATTTTCGGTTTTCAACTTTGAAATCATCTTTTTATTTTTCAAAAATGAAGCCTTGAATTCAAAAACCTATTCATCATAGGCTTCTTGTAATTCATCAAAGGAATAGAAAGTAGAAGTAGATGAATTAGAAGTTACCTCACCCTCATGGAGGGTCTTTAAGCATAAGTGGGCTATCTCATTGTCGGTGGAGTCTTCCTCATCACTCCATGTTGCCACATATGCTTTCTTTGAAGATGACCCATTTTTGTTGAAGCGAGGGCAATCAAATTTGGTATGCCTTGTCTCCTTGAATTCATGGCTCTTTTGGGGATTCTTCATCTTCTTCTTTGATTCATGCTTGGATTTTTCTATTTCGCTCTTCATGAATCGGGTGAACTTCTTGAAGAGATGAATCATCTCTTCATCTTCACTTTCCTCCTCACTTGATTCTTCATGTTGGCATTTGGAGGATTTGAGAGCAATGACATTAACATCAATTCCTTGCTCTTTGATCTTCTCATTCTCTCCCTTCAAGGGTTCGGACATTATCTCATGAGTTAGCAAGGATCTAATTAGCTCATCAAGCTTGAGCTCCTTCAAGTTCTTGGCTTCAATGATAGCCGTCTTCTTACTCTCTCGTGATTCGGGAAGTGAGTAAATTAACTTTCGAACGAGTTTATCTTCTGAAATCTCCTCTCCAAGGCTTTTTAGTTGGTTTACAATAGTGGAGAATCGGTCGAACATCCTCTTGATGTCTTCATCCGGGTCCATCTTGAAGTTTTCATACTCAAGGTTGAGAAGACCGATCTTGGTCTCATTTACTTCGCTTGTTCCCTCGTATGTAACTTCAAGCTTGTCTCATACTTCCTTGGCACTCTCACAAGAAGAAACTGTAGCATAAACCTCTGGTCTCAATGCACAGAACAACACTAGCAACGCCTTGGAGTTTAGCTTCATCATCTTCTTGTCGTTGGCATTCCAATCCGCTTTCCTTTGTTGAGGCTCGAACGTTCCATCTTCAACAAGGTCCCAAAGTCGATAATCCTTTGCCTTGATGAAGTACATCGTCCTATTCTTCCAATAGGCGTAATGTTCACCGTTGAAGAATGGTGTCTTGTCGATGGATTACGACATGAACACCGGTTGATATAATGGTTGATCGAGCTTGCCGAGATCGCCTCAATAGAATGTTAATCTTCTCGATTGAGCCTCGCTCTGATACCAATTATTGAGCTCGATATCTTCACAACCGAATTGCTAGCCAAGTGGTGAAGAAGATGTAATTTGGGTGATGGTGGTGGAAGCAAAAAGATAGGAAAAGAGACACAATGAATTTAGAGTGGTTCGAGCTTCTAACCAAGCTCTACATCCACTGCCTTAGCTTCCCCATTAAGGATTTCAACAAATTCACTCTTCAATTTCTTCCCCTTTTCTAGGCTAAGGAGGCAACCCTTACACACTCAAAGCTTTCTATCCCAAAGCTTGAGTAAACCCTCTTTTCCAAGAGAAATAAAAGCAAATTTGTAAAATCCTCACAAGGTAGATAGTTTGTACTCTTAAGCACTCACTCAAATCCTAATACACTTGAGCATACATTTACAATTAAGCTCACGAGTGTTGTCTATACAAGAAATTTGACAAATTTAGCATTAAAACATTTATTGATCATATGATTGTTAACTTGAGGATCATTAGTTATTTCCTAGTGCTTGAAGGGTCCTTTTAACTTCCCAAAATGAGTTTCTAGCTGTTGGTGACCGTTGGGATTGAATTGGAGCCGTTGTGGGTTGATTTCCATACAATTTTTCCCAATCTGGTGCAGGGTGTATCGATACGAGGGGTACCCGTATCGATAGGGCCTCTTTGGGAAAGAGCCGCTGACCCTGGTCACGATCTGGAAACAACAAGTGATACTCATGATTAGAGGTCACGATCTAGAGCATTATCTTGATAAATCTACGTCGATTCCTCCGGAGCTTGTGGTAGATTCAGATGGACAACGTTTGATTAATCCAGCCTATAAGAAGTTCAAGAAGCATGATAGTTCGCTCGCTTCATGGCTGTTGTCAACTATCAGTTCAAAGATCTTACCTCAGCTGGTGGGAGCAGAATCGTCAGCACAGATTTGGAATGAGATACTCAAAACTGTCAACAACAAAAATTATGCATTTACATTGTCGATTGCGTGCGCTTAAAAAAGGATCCCTGTCAATTCGAGAATATACAACTCAAATTAAAGAGATCTATGACTTGTTAGCTACAAGTGGGAGTCCAGTCTCTGAAGTCGAACAAATAGCTACTGTGCTGAATGGTTTGACAGTTGAGTTTGAACCATTTGTAGCAGCCATAACTGTTAGCCGCGAGCCATACTCGTTTGATGCGGCAGTCTCAGTATTAATGGATGCAGAATCGCGTGTTTCCGATCCAGTGCTATTGCCTGTTGGTATTAATATGGCACGATATGATCAGGATGCTTTGGTGAATGAACAAGGAGAAGCACGTTCTTACAACTACAGTCCTCATATAGAGGAAAAAGATCTGGAGAGTATACAGGGGGAAGGTCTCGTGGACGTGCTCGTTTGCAATGCCAGATTTATGGCAAGCTGGGATATCTTGCATATCGTTGTTGGCACAGGTTCAACAAGAATTTTAAAGGGCTCTCGCTGCAACAAGATTCTTCAAATGATGTTTCACAGGCTAATATCATTCAGTATACCTCTAATCAGACTGACACGAACTATGATCCTTTTGTTGCGGCTGCAGAAAATCCTACAGAAGCTACTGATGATACTACTCATATTAATTCTCTCATTGCTCACGAAGTTGTTTCAGTTGATAACAGGTGGTACCCTGATTCTGGTGCGACACATCACATCACATACTATACTCTAAATGGTCAGCATGGTACATCTTACTCAGGTACTGGTAAAGTTTTTCTTGGTGATGGTTCTACTTTAAGTATTAAGCAAATGAGTACAGCTAAAACATCCACTGGCTCACGACCACTTGCTTTAACTCATCTTTTACACGTTCCACAAATTACACGAAATTTATTGTCTGTTTCAAGATTCACACAAGACAATTCAATGTATTTTGAGTTTCATGTTAATGAGTGTTTTGTGAAGGATGAAAACACTGGAAGCATCTTGCTTAAGGGAAGGCTTGAAGATGGTCTTTATTCCTTCAATTTTTCACAATCATTTGCTAGCTCCATTTGTCATACTACTGGGTCGAATATACATGCTCCCGTTTCTCAAGTTACTACTGATACTTACTGGATTTGGCACAAACGTTTGGGACATCCGTCACCAAATGTTGTTAGTATGGTTCTAAATAAGAATGTAGTTGTAGATAAAAATGTTGTTTGTGGACCTTGCCAACTAGGTAAAGGTCATAGGCTGCCTTTCTCTTCTTCTACTATTGTTTACAATAAACCCTTTGAAGTTGTCGAAGCTGATGTTTGGGGACCCTCACCTGTTAAGTCCTCGGGTTTTAAATACTATGTTACTTTTTTTTATATGTATAGTCGTAATTGCTGGCTATATTTATTGCGCAATAAATCAGAAGTTCTGCATTCTTTTCAATTGTTTGTTGCTCTTGTTACGAATCAGTTTTCAACCAGTGTTGTGGCACTTCAAACATATGGGGGAGGTTAATTTCAGGCCCTTAATTCAGACTTAGTAGTAATGGGAATACAACATAGAGTTACGTGTCCACACACCTCTCAACAAAATGGTGTTGTGGAGCGTAAACATAGACATATTATTGAAACAGCTCTGACTTTACTTGCAGACTCTTCAATGCCCTTTCAATACTGGTCTTTTGCTGTCATTAGTGTTGTGTATTTTATTAACAGGCTTCGCACACCTGTGTTGGGCGGTGTCTCTCCTCATCAAATGATATACAACAAGAGGCCAGATTATAACAGCTTGAAGATATTTGGTTGTCAGTGCTTTCCTTGGCTTCGACCCTTCAACAAACGTAAGTTTGATTTTCATTCAAAGGCTTGTGTATTTTTGGGCTATTCACCAAAACATAAGGGATATCAGTGTATGGATGATACTGGCAGAATTTTCACTTTGCGACATGTAAAGTTTAATAAAAAATGTTTTCCTTTTGCAGCTGGTTCGACTTCTAGTACTAAGGTTTTGGATTCATCTACTTTTAAGTCTGCTTCGTTTCCTATTGTGAGTCGTACTACTTGTGCTTCTACTCCAAGTTGTTTCCAACAGGAACATCGAGAGCAATTGCAAGCTGCTGAGGTACAGCTAAATGAAGATATTACTACTGATTCATATGGTTCGATGCAAGATACTAATTCACATGCAAGTGAGGCACATGGAGCTGAGGTCAATAAAGCAAGTGAGGCATATGGTGTTGAGCCATACGAGGGAGAGCTTAATGCAGCAAGTGAGGCACATGGAGATGATGTTAATGATGCAAGTGAGGCAACTCTTTCGATAAATACTACAGGAAGCAGAGACAATTCTAATGAACAAACTGTGCATGGATCCAATTACAGGGAACCTAATCCAACAAATGGCCATCACATGGTAACAAGAAGCAAGGCAGGAACTTTTAAACCAAAAGTTTACTATGCCGAGATATCCAAAGAAATTCCATCTACAGTTTATGGAGCTTTATCTCATCCACAATGACACAAAGCTGTTCTAGCTGAATACAAAGCTTTGTTAGAAAATGATACTTGGGAATTGGTTCAGCTACCTTCAAATAGACAAGCCATAGGCAGCAAGTGGATTTTTAAGGTGAAGCTGAATTCCGATGGCTCGATAAATCACTATAAAGCACGTTTGGTAGCCAAGGGCTATTCTCAAATTCCGGGGTATGATTTCTTTGAGACCTTTAGTTCAGTTGTGAAATTTTTTACCGTGAATGTTTTGCTTTCTTTGGCTGTGATGAATAAATGGCAGGTATAGCAAGTTGATATTAATAATGCGTTCTTAAAAGGAGATTTAATGGAAGATGTGTATATGGAGTAGCCTTTGGGTTTTTAGCAGTGCGATGAGAAAGGGCAGGTTTTGGTGTGTAAGCTCAAAAAGGCTTTGTACGGGCTACGACAAGCACCAAGGAATTGGTTTAACAAGTTGCGCGAAGTTCTTCTTCAGTTGGGATTTAGGTCATCAACTGCAGATTCTTCGTAGTTTATTTACAAATGCGACGATGTCGTTACATACTTAGTTGTGTATGTTGATGATATCTTAGTTACAGGGTCAGCAGAGGAGCATGTTAAGCATGTCAAAAAGGCTCTTCATTAGAAATTTTCCCTGAAAGATTTGGGAACTGTCCATTATTTTCTGGGGGTCGAAGCAATTCAAATGACAGGAGGGTTGTTTCTCATACAAAGGAAGTTTATCACTGACTTGTTAGCAAAAAATAGTATGAGTGATGTCAAGCCCCTGGACACTCCTATATCAGTCTCTCCTAAGTTGAGTAAGCATGATGGAATTAATTTCTTGGATGCTAATAAGTATTGTATTACAATTGGGTCATTATTATATGTTTGCCATACCCGACCCGATATTTTTTTTGCCGTTAATGAAGTAGCGCAGTTTATGCAAGATCCCAAGGACATACATTGGATATTTCTTTTGACTAGGGAAGCGATATTGACGATCAAAAATCAATATCAGGGTACTGTGTGTACTTGGGGTCTCATCTCTTATCGTGGAGTTCTAAAAAACAAAGGTCGCTGTCGCGCTCTACCGCGGAAGCTAAATATCGAAGTCTTGCGGATACGGCATCGGAACTAATATGAGTTATGTCTCTATTGTCCGATATGGGGGTGAAGATTGAGGATGCCTCGAAAATATGGTGCGACAATACTAGCACGGTCGCTATGGCGGGTAATCCGGTTCTTCACGCTAAAACTAAACACGTGGACTTGGATTTTCATTTTGTAAGGGAAAAAGTCAGCAATCGATAGCTTGAAGTTAATTATGTGCCAGGACAGTTTCAAAATGCTGATGCGTTTACTAAGCCGAAGACAACTCAGTGTTTGGTCAATCAAGCAGATTCAAGAAGAAGAAAAGAATGGGGTGAATATTGAAGATTTTTTAATAGCTTCTATCGATGATAGTTCCGGGCTGCCAGTTGGACGGGTTGTTAGTTAGTTAGTTAATATGTTTTGTTTTAGCTAAGCCCGCCAAAAACAACAGATTGGATTATTAGTTTCAATTTTGTTAAGGCTATTGGGCTATAAAAACCATTGTGATGGTACTGGCCTATCAGTGAATTCTGAATGGCCTACATTGAATTTTTTTTCCAAACACTTCAATTTCACGTGTTACCTTTCCCCAAATTCCCCGTTCTCTCTAAATCCAATTTCCTTCTTCTTCTTCTTCTTCTTCTATCTCCGCTCTGTTTTTCAATCACCGGAGGTGCTTCAATACCTACATCATCTTTTGCCATAGGGGGAGGACTTGAAATAGTGGGACAGCGACTACGCAAGCTTGCCGAGTCGTGTAAGGTACCCTTTGAGTTCCATGCTGCTGCTATTTCTGGTACCGAGGTTCAACTTGATAACCTCAGGATTCAACCCGGTGAATCCGTTGCTGTAAATTTTGCCATGATGCTGCATCATATGCCGGATGAAGTGTGGGCATTGAGAACCATCGGGACAGACTGTTGAGGTTGGCGAAGAGTTTGTCCCCAAAGGTGGTGACACTTGTTGAGCAAGAAGCAAATACAAATATCACCCCGTTCCTGGAGACAATGGATCATTATTTGGCTATCTTTGAATCAATCGATGTTAGCCTGCCGAGGGAACAAGAGGAGCGGATCAATGTCGAACAGCACTGTCTGGCCCGGGAGATTGTTGTTAGAAGATTAGATATTAAGTGTTAGTAAGTTGAGTTAGTTTGTTGAGTTAGTTGGACTTGGGCTATATAAGCCTACTAGCTGTAATGTGTTGATTTACCCAATTAAATCTATTTTTTTCTAATAAAAGGTGAGATATTCATTTTCTCAGAAATTTTGCTATTTCTCTAACCTTAACCACCATTCACCTTCCTCACTCACATTCACCGTCGTTCACCACCATCTCCGGCCACCATGGCCACTTTCTCACAATTGCCAGCATCATAGCATGTGAAGGGCCCGAAAGAGTGGAACGTCATGAACTTTTAGGCAAATGGAGATCAAGGTTCATTATGGCTGGCTTTACACCCTCCCCATTAAGTTCATTCGTCAATACTAGCATCAAAACCCTGCTGCAAAGCTATTGTGACAAGTATACACTTGAAGAGAGAGACGGCGTTCTTTATCTCGGCTGGATGAATCGAACTGTTATCGCTTCCAGGGCATGGAGATGTTAACCGACCGGTAGCTGTTATGACTTATGACAGTGTCGATAGAACCTTTACTCGAGAAAGAAAAAACATGGCAAAAATACAAGAGCGGCATTTATTGGGTAGCAATGTCCATTCCAGGGATGCAATGTAAACAAGGTCTTTCTAGAATTAAATGATAGCAATTATTTCTAGTGGTTAACCGCTGCAGCTTGTCTTGTTAACGCGTTTTCCACTCTGTAATGTTCACATTGCTGGTCTATCATATCAGCAAAGCATGCTTGCAGTTATGAATATGCTTTTTTCATGTATATGGCTTGGATTCATTCGGGTCCATTTGCCTGAAAATGTTCACATTTCTGTTGATATTGTTGATGCCTAAATGAGTAGATACTAAACAAGGGCTGAAGAAGAAGATCAAGATGATTTGATCGGTGGCGATTTCAAACGGTTCACTCTGGTTTAACTTAGAGTGAGAGCCGTAGATAGTATAGTAGTCAGAGATGAAGAGGATTAGTCCGAGGGAAAAACTGATTGAAGGAAGAAAAAAAAAGGAATAAGGAGATCCACTTCCTTGACTATCTATACCTCTGAGCCTTGTGATGGCGACAGGTAGTGTCCAAACTCGGGATTAATTTCTCTGATGACTACCAATATTTTAACCCAGCGATGGACAGGCGTGTCAAGTCTAATCTCACGATGAGCTGACAAAGTTGATTCGGCTATTAAATAATTGGTCAAACTGTCATTTTAAGCGGGATTAGTAGCTGTGACACGTGTCATTCCGGGATCTAGAGGTGATCTCCGGAGGTATAATAAAACTATGGGAAAACAACGAAAAATAGCCGAGGGATTTTGTGCAATCAAATATGCCAAGTTGAAACCATGTCAAATTAAGACATGATAGAAAGTATATATTATATTCTTACAAATCCCATTGCAAGAACTTGGTTTACAACTCTTTTGTGTAAGAAAATAATATCGTACCCGTTACCACTTTTGTACAAACTCCCTAGTTGATACAAATAGTGACCGGCAACATAATAGGATAGATAAGCTGAAATGTTGAACTAATACATACATGCATGCATATACATATGTATATAGTAGAAAAATCTAGACTTTCAGAAGACAATTCTAAACTTCTCTTTTAGCAGATGAAAAAATGAAATGCCGTCCATGTTTTTATTCATTGTCACCTTCATTGTTAACAGATTTATGGACCTGACAGTATTCTTCCCATGCTCTGTGGCAATGCATAATGGTTTAGGGGTGCAATTTCAACACCACGGCCTTCGCTCGGATTTTCTCGAGATCCGTACTGGTTCATGCCACCATTTAGAGCACTGTAATATGCTGCCATCGGATTTGGTTGAGCCATGTTGAAGCCTGAACCGCCGGTCTGAGGGCGGCTTTGGCCCAGTTCAGAATGGAATTGCAGATGATGCTCGTTCAAAGTTTGTTCGGGACCAGAACTAATGCCAACACCAAGATCAAGGCTAATGGCATCATTTTCGTCTAATCTAATCCTTGATGGTCCACTCAATGCTACTGGTCCTGCTGTATCATGACTACTGGTCTTCGCAGTAGGCACATCGTGATTGTGTTTCCCCTCGTATGTGGTTATAACAGCTTTCGGATCATGGGATGCCCTTTCAACGTGTTTTCTAACAGGGCAACCGGCATTTGTGCACTTGTAATAACTCCTACATAGAAAGTAAGCAGAAAATATAACATCTTATAATGTAAGAAACCATAATAAAATAACAAAAAGATATGGTCAAGAATGGTCATGCACAAACGACTCTCAAATGTGAGCCTTGAAATCTCTAAGCAATCAAACCATATGCAAAACAACAAAATACAAATAAATTGCTCAAGATAAACCGAATGAAAGATCCCAAAACATTTGATTAGCATATCTAATTTATGACAGCATGGAAGTTAACATGCATCAATCGGAACATGCTTCAATTGGATTTTTATGCCGGTAAGCACCGATATAGTGTTTTAAGAAGCTGTAAGTTGAAACAGATGAGCTTATTAAAAGATCTGAATTGTAACTTATGACATTGTAATTCTATAATCATCGATTTAATGATACTTGCCTAGGATTAGGATTTCCTCTCACTACTTTTTGCCCGTATTTGCGCCATCGATACCCGTCATCCAGTATATCAACTTCACTCACAGTCTGAACAACAACGCGTGGTTCCCGGATTGGCTTCACCACAGGAGTGATATCAATCCCACCATCCATCTTCCTGCTCGTAGCATGTTAGTATCATTAGCAACCAGACAAATCAACAAAATGAAAACACAAAGCCTCTATTGACCAATGACAAACTATTGACCAATGGCAAATTAACAATACCTCCGTTTCGAGAATGGGTCATCATCTTCAACCTCATCTAAATTATCATCATTAGCTGGGACAAGAGATAGATCAGCAGTACAATTTGGCTCAATATTATGAGCTGTCAGACCATAACCGCAGGATGACTTGTCTAAAATGGAGAGAAAGAAAAGATTAATTCACAAGTAAAAAACGGACTCGACAGATAAACTGTGTATATTTTTTCCCTTACCATCTCTACCATTCAAAGACGAGACCCTGTCAGATTTTTCCTCTTGGCCAGACATGATATTACCAGAAGAATATCGGCGGCTAGGTTGAGGTTTAGGGTGATCATGTGTACCTTTGTATATTATCTCAGTAATCTGTCCATCATGAGATCGCTCAAATAGCTTTTTCACTTCGCAATTGGGATGTGTACATTTGTAATAGCTACGAGGAAATTCGCATCCTTTCACGTGTTTCTGTCCATACTTTCTCCAGTTGTATCCATCATCAGATGACACGGGCCCAACTCCTCTATGATCAGACTGCCCCGGGGGCATCCCACCATTCGGGTTACCTGTCTTGTTTAGTTCATCTGCATCAACTTCGGCAGGAGTACTACCCACAGTAGTAGCAGTATGAACAGGTACCGAAAGGCTCAATTCATTCGAGGCCGCCATCTCACTCTTAACTGAAGCTGATGAATTGAACGATATAGGCTGGTATTGAATCTGGATCTGCCGAGATTGCTCACTTTTCCGACAATCTACATCTGAAGGAGCCTTGAATAAGAGAAAAAAAACAATTGCACATTAGCAATACAAACCCCATAACGGGGGACGGGGTCAGTAAAAGGAAAATCTTATTTAAAATTCGATTAACATTTATCAGGAAATTACCATGTTCGCTCTAGGATGGGGTCTAAACTCAAAGGAGCTTGAATTTCTTTCATCAAAAGCATTAGAACACACAGCAGTTGCCGAATATGTACTACAAGCAACAGAGGCGTGTACTGCTTGAGGCTTAAAGAGAGAACCAGTAGTCGGTGAAGGCTCCACCTTGAAAAACAAGCACAAACAAGTTACTTGGCACAGCTATCATCCGCATGAATAAGTATATAAAGCTCAAATCAGCCGGTGATCAAAATATTAAACAAACTAATTCCATCATGTTTATCGAGTGCCAAACATAACAATATAAACAAAAGGAGAGGCGGGACGGGGCAAGGTGGTTCCAGAACAATATCATTCATATACTTACAGTGAACCCTACACTCGATGCGAAAACAAGTGCTAAACTATACTACCCCATACCCATATCCCTTTTCCAAATTCGACTTTATATGATGTCATATCATCCATCATTCGATATAAAAACGATCACCTTTAATAAAGCATCGATTCATCGATCCACTCCGCTCCACCTAAACCCCCAGCATCTATTCCATATTCTACATTACACAAAAATGGAAAAGTTCTCTAGCATGTCCTCACATACAAACACATATACATATATATAAAGAAGCCACAATTCCCACAATCAAAAGAAGGTTCAATCTAGATTTTTTATACTAACAACAGCATTAAAAATTGGCAAAACTTATTCTTTCCACAATATACAAATCCATGGGCACTGAGGAGCCATTTTTCATAATTTATATAATTGAAATGTTGAAGCATCAGAACCTTTTCTTTTATCTTTAAGGCCTCCAACATCATGAACCACTTGAAATATAAAATCAAGAAATTTAAGGACCCCAAAATTGAAAGCAAACATATATAGTAACCCGTTACTTTCCCTCCTTGAGCACATATTTAGCTGAAAATTAAATCCAATCACATCACCCCCAAACCAAAGAAAAATTCTCCACTAAAAGCTACTGTAAAAGTAAATAAAAATAAAATCTTTGAATCTCACAGTCTGAATTCCTCAGTCAGCTAAAAAAAACTTTGGGTTTTTTTTTCAAACGAAGAAGGAATTCAATTTCTCCAGAGAATTTTTGAAAAGTAGCCAACTTTCCTCTATTTTCTCGGGAAACAAACATAACCATAAACCGATGCAACCCCAGAAAAAAAAATTAAAAGCAGCTCTAACCTTAACATCTGAAAGAAGAACATGAGACTCCAAGAAAGAAGAAGGACTAAGCCCAGGAGGGATCGTAATACAAGCCGACCTTGAGATCGGTAGCTTAGCCGGAGCCACTAGCTTGTACCGAGCTCCACCCGGACCCGATGGATCGTGCTGAGTAGGAGCCGCAGCAACAGCCACAGAAGATGAAGAAGAAGCTAATATTTGCTCCTCCATCTTACAATATACCAAAGGAAACCCAAAAAAGAAAAAGACAAGACAGTGAAGAGAGTCAAAATGGAGTTGATCTTTATGTCCTGTAAGAAAAAGAAGGGGAGGGTTACATTAGTAAATTAAGTTAAAACATGCCCCAGTTGCTTTGTTTTCTCTTGAATAAAAATTAAAAATTAAACTTTTGAAGGGATTTTTACTGTTTTAGTGTGTTGGAGAAGGCTATCAGAGGAGATTGACATTGTTTGACTTACTACACTGGATCTGGGTCTGGGGCTTCTGTCATTGCCTTGCCTTGTCTATATTTTTTTCCTCCCTATCTTCGGATTTTATTCTAATTAATTCGAACCAATACTTATCGTTGCTTCTGCGTTTGTCATTTAAATGATTCTGCACAACAGTTTTTAAAACAAAAAATAGTTATTCGTTAAAGAGTGTAGGGGCAAAGCTTGTTTGAAGTGCGAAAGCACTTAAAAAAAGCGCTGACAAACAAGAATTAAAAAAATTTACACTCTAATTATGTTTCTTTTTATATCACATATTAAAAAAACAGTTAAAAATTAAATTATAAATTTTAATTTTAAATTTTAGACCTTACATCCCACACCTTAAAAAAAATACACCTTACTTTAAATTTTTAATTCTAAATCCTAAACCTTAATTTTAGTAGGACATAAATAGGATATGCTAGAGGGCAGACGATTTCCATTCAACGAACAAAGTCTTGGTTTTGGTTAGTGTGTATCTTAGCAAAAAAAACTTGTATACACAAAATTTCAAATTCAACATCTGCTTAAATGATATTAAGATATTTACCACTTAGACTAATCCACATTAATAATATTTTTTAAATTTAAGTTTCATTTTTAAGTTTTCAACAATGGCTTTGAAAGGTGGTTAAAATATCAATAGGTGACCCATTTTGTCTAGCAATCATTGATGTTATCTACAAAGATCATACATTTATTCGCCTTTCTCCTTTCCTATTTTTGTTTTTTATTGATTAAAAGATAAATCTTTACTTCACAAGTATTATTTAATAAAGATCCTTACTTTTTCTCAAATTCATACGAACTCAATACGAAAACCTCCTTTGCCATTTAAAAGATAAGCTAAAAGTACTTGAATTAGGCTCTTAAGATCATTCACAAGCAAAGATATTACAACTTTTTTCAATTATAACCCAAAGTTTGAAAAATGAAAATCCATGTCAAGACATGTTTCTTCTTTACCTTTTAACTGATGTGAAGCTCTTGTTTGTATGCAATAAATAAGACATTGCTATAAAAATTATAAAGGACAGATGATATGATTATGGGACCAAAGCAAGAATTTACTGACATTATCCAGAAAAAAAAAGTTCAAAAAATTAACATTGGGAGTACTAACAAACTCTATTTCTGGAAAAAGGTTATGGAATTGAACATTGATTATTCTATCTTGAAATCAGACAAAGGAATTTGAGTGAAACAAGTATTTATATATACACATAGGGTGAGTCTAGAGTGCGGCTAAAAAATAAAAGTTTTGAATCTTATCCAAGAATCGTCCAAAAATATAAAATGTTAGTCTTTTTATAACATTTTAAGTTTAGTTTTTTTGTGATTTTTGACAAGTTTCAAAATTTTGTCCAAGAACTAAAATATTATTAAAAAACAAATTTCAAAACTTGTCAAAATTTATGAAAAAAATCAACTTAAAATATTATAAAAAAAGTATATTTTAAATTTTTAAATGAGTATTGAACAAATTTTGAAACTTGACATTTTCTATTCTCACCCTCGACCTGCTGTGTTTTAGACTCCCAGGGTAAAGCTAGTGCTCAGGTTGTTCAACCCAATTTGCCACAAAAAATTATTGAAATTTAAGCTTTGGGTACTGCAACAGGCAATGTCTTACCCAGGCTAAAAATGGGTTCTGCAGAAACAGATGTGTCCTAATTTCTTTTAAATATTTTCATTTAATATTTGTATTTAAAAAGTTGAGCTAAAAACTACAGCAATCTAACTAGCAGCATTAAACAATGTGGTGGACACAAATGGCAAAGGGGAACAGGGAAGGCACCAGTGTAGCTAGTGTTCCCTATCATTGAAACTGTTGTATGCAAACCAAGTTTCATAAATGAACAATCATGTAACTCTGTGTGTCTGCATGCCGTCCGGCAATGGATAGAAGAAATAAGGACACCAAGGGACATTAAATTTACAGCTTTAATAATCGAACTCTTGCTTCGTTCATTCTGATTCCGGTTAGCATCGACATTAATCACTTAGAACTATGGAGGAGCCTACTAACTTTAACCCCATGGTGAGCAAAGTTATCAGTCATTTACCATATTAGAAGACAACTCATTAAATACCAGATCTAGTGTAATAAATTCTGCAAACTACGGAGGTCCAACTCCAAGAAACAAAGCAGAAAATGGAACAGCACTCGTTTTAAGAATATAGTGCTAAAGAATCATGAAGAACACCGCAGCAACAGCCCTGTTTCCACAGTTAATAAGAGTTCTTATGTAGATCGTTTCGCTAACATGACGGATAGCTATTATAGGGGAAGATAGAATGACCTTCTATATTGAAAATTAATGCCATCTCATAGCAAAATTATCAATGACATAATACTAGAAGCCTAAGCCTATCAACAGAAGTCGGTCGCTGATCGCTGAATCTAGTTTCTGCCATAAAAAACACATAAGTGGCCATCAACCAGCGCATCAATGCCGTAGCATCCAATAGCA
The DNA here is from genome assembly GCA_019671005.1 of Hibiscus mutabilis. NCBI lineage: Eukaryota > Viridiplantae > Streptophyta > Magnoliopsida > Malvales > Malvaceae > Hibiscus > Hibiscus mutabilis. The sequence goes on along the minus strand of CM033727.1, from coordinate 5,402,808 downwards.
TACCACGGATAAAAACAAAGCAGAGCGACGGCGGATGGTATTGTTGTGGTAAGCCGTATGCGCCATTAGTCGGAGGCTGGCCATAAGAATATAAATGGGATGCAGCAGGGTTTGGTGTCACGGAGAAACCTAAAACCAAATAGAGCAGCTGATGAGCCCAAATACGGATTAACAGCGGGAGTCGGTCCTGTCAAGCCACAAGGACAAGTTAGCGAGCTCGAAAATGCAGCAGGCTGAAGATGAGATTGCTGGAAGCTGGAACCAGCTACACCAAATGAGGATGCCGTAGGGAAAACAGTTGCAGTTGTTTTAGGATGCTTGTTGCCAACTTGCCACTCTGCTGCTGCTTCCCCTCCGCCTGCTTCATCTTCTGTCGCGACCGTTTTTGCGATCGAAAAAAGAAAAGGTGTAAGAAAATGGCTCAGCAATCGATTCTTTTGAAATCGAAATTATTGCTCATTTGAATTCACTTAATCTTAAAATTAGGTTTTTTCACATTAAAACCTTTATTTAAGTTTAGAAAATGATTTGGAGTCGTCACCGGTCATTTTGGTAGACCGGACACCATAAAAAACAACCAGGGATTTATTTTAAAACGATTTGGATTCGGGAGTTGATTAATTGCTAATTGAATTTCTTTCCGAATGAGGATATCATTTTGTAAGAAAATACATTTTTTAAAGTGTAACGACGTTTTTTTAAAAACTTTTAGAAAAATTATAAGTTCGGTGCTACGAGTTATCCCCAAAATTATTTATTTGTGATCTTGGCTGAAAGGGATTTCTTTTGAAAATTCTTTTTCTTTTGAAAACTGATTGAAAACTGGGAGTCGCCACCGGCCACTTGGATAAGGTAGGTCGAACACCACAAAACCAGAGATTCATTTTGAAAGGGCTCGGGATTTGGTTACGTGTGGGGAAGGATTAGCACCCCCATCACGCCCAAAAATCGGTACCAAAATATTTGTTACTTTTAATCGAAGGAAATTGTCAGAATTTGAAAGGAATTTAATTCGGTGACCTTAATTGAAAATTAACCTTAATTAAACGGGCTTTATCATATTGGTGTGTTCAAATTAATTGGACATTTAATTAATTAATAAAGTTGACGATACATCGGATCATAGATTAAACCGACATTAAATAAGCCCGACAGTCGTGTTAATTTATGGTTCAAATCTCCCCCATCACCTTTATGCATGGTGCAAGCAGTTAAGATATGATGTAATAATTTTATCAACTTTTAACTTTACCTTGGGACTGAAAGAATTAATTCAGATATTTGGTCAACATCCTTTAAGCTCGAACTGTTACGACACAAATATTAGAATTAATAAATATCTCCCTTTTTATGATTTAGATTAATTAATGTAAAATTAATGAGCCGTATGAATGACAATTAAGGAATGGCAAACAAAGGCACAAAAATAAACACAAAAAGCTCAATGCAAGACCTAACCTATAAAAGCCCAAATTATGGAAATTTAATTAGTGATCTAGTTACTAATTAGGTGCTTCTAGTATTAAACCTAAATTAATTAATCCTAAAAAGGCTAGAGAACCCTAATAAATTATGAGTTATCTTGTGATATGATAATTAATTCGATTAATTTTAAACTAGTATTCTAATAAGCCAAGAATACTATTTAAAGTAAATCGAATTAATTAATCATGATTTTAATTTAAATGTCAATTTGATCTTCATGTTAATTTTATCTTAAAAGTAATTAAGAAATGTCCAACTAGTTTAATGAACTTAACATTTATCCCAATAAGCCAAGGGTAAATTTAAATTCACTAAACCAATTTGAACCTTAATTTATCTAAGGCTCTAAGCTAAGCCTAAATTAATTTAAAGATCGTGCCCCTATGAGACGAGCACACGATTTTAAATTAATCAAATTAATTTTACCTAATTCTAATCAAGAATTAATCTATCAAACTCAAAACCATTCTAGCCTAAGCAAGCCCTAAACACAAGAAGGCCCAAACCACTAAGCCCAAAACAAAAAAAGCCTAAACCACGAAGCCCAAAACATAAAAAGGCCTAAACTTCTAAACTAAACCCAAATGAAAAACCACATGTATACTTTTAAGAAAATATATTTTAATTATATGTTATATACCATATACAAAAAAATATATCATAAAAGGGATAATATGAAATTATGATAATAAAGTACACAAGCTAATAATAACTTAAACAACATTAACAAGTGAAATAACATACATATCACAAGCAAAATAAAATAAAATAAAAACACAGAAAAAATACTAAAATAAACAACAAAGGTTACCAATAAAATCATCCACATTTTCATTGAACTATAAAAAATGATTATACATAAATAAAAACAAAAGGGAAGAATGTACCCAAAACCTAAATATTTATGCTCGATCAACCAAATTCCACATGTTGTTGTTGGGGTTAAGAAGTTCGATTCAAGGGTTTAATAATGGTAGAAAATGATTTCGATTAAGGAAAATTATAGTGGATAAAGGAATTGAATGGTTTAAAAAAAGAAAAAAAAAGAAGAAGCAAACGACAAAGGGGGTTTGGATGGTTGCCGGGTGATGAGAAGAAAAAAAATAGGTTAGTTCTTTTTTTTGGTTTTCATTTAGGGTAGAAATATATATGTATATATGTGATGAAAGGTATTTTTGGTTTATCCTCTTAAAATAAGAACCAATGAAAATTAAGTCCTTGGTCACCAAGTAGTTTTTTTAACCAATGGGAATGAGGCATTGATTCATCCAATGAGAACCAAGCCTTGGTAAGTAAGGAGTTGGGATTTTGTATATATTTTTTGACTATACAAAATTATATATAATGGGCCATGAAATTTTGGGCTTAGGGTATAAGGTAAGGTTTTGGGGTATTTAAAAAAGGGTAATGTGGATTTATTTTATTTCGAGCATTTAATTTAACCCAGACAAAATTAGTGTCTACAGTTGTCCCTCTTTGTTTATACTTGTGGAACAAGAATAAAGAAAATACCATGAGCACTAATTTTGTCCTACTTCCCTGTTAGGAGATTTCGAGCTTCGAGTTCCTTCTATATATAATTGTTCACTCTTTCTCTCCCTACAGCATGGAGCTATGAGTATCTGCCTCATTTTCCCCCAAAGTCCTTGATCTACGGGTATCTACCTTTTTCGCTCCAAAATCCCTGAGCTATGAGTATCCGCCTCCTCCGCTCGGTAGTTCTAATATGGCGAGTTTGAAATCCTTCGCCTGAAATCCTTGAGCTTTGAGTATCTGCCTCACTCGCTCTAAAAACTCTGAACTATGAGTATCTGCCTCCTCCACTCGGTAGTACTAATACGACGAGTTTGAAATCATTCACCTAAAATCTTTGAGCTTTGAGTATCTACCTCATTTGCTCTGAAATCTTGGTGTGGCGAGTTTGTAATCCTTCGCCTGAAATCCGTGAGCTTTGAGTATCTGCCTCATTCGCTCTGAAAACTCCGAACTATGAGTATATGCCTCATTCGCTCGGAAACTCTAATACGACGAGTTTGAAATCCTTCGCCTTAAATCTTTGAGCTTTGAGTATCTGCATCCTTCGCTCTGAAATCCTGATGTGGTGAGTTTGTAATCCTTCACCTGAAGTCCGTGAGCTTTGATTATATGCCTCATTCGCTCTGAAAACTCTAAACTATGAGTATTTGCCTCTTTCGATCAAAAACTCTAACACGACGAGTTGGAAATCTTTCACCTGAAATCTTTGAGCTTTGGGTTCTTCCTATATAGAACATTTGGTGTTGAAATCCTGGAGCTTCGGGTTCTTCCTATACAGAACCTCAGGCTTTGAAATTCTTTTCAAGTTCTCACTTTAGACTTCCTTCTTTTTTTTCTTTTTCTCTTTTTGTTCTATTCTCTTTATTTTCTTTATTTTATTATTTTTCTTCCTTTTTCTCCTTTATCTCTCATTCATTCTTTTTTCTCTCTCATTTTTCTTCTTTCTCTTTTCTTTTTTCTTTCCTTCTTTTTTCTTTTATTCTTTTTCGTTATTTTCTCTCTTTTTTTCTTCTTTTTCTTTCTTTTTCTCTTTTTTTTCCTTTTAGGTGCTCGTACGGGTTTTCGCCTCTGGTCCCTTAGATGAGAAGCATTCGTTGTCATTTCTTAATAGATTTTGTCAATTTCGTACCTAATGTCATCTTGTCTTAGTTTTGGCATATTTCTTTAATATCTGGAAAAGGCGCTAATTTTTTCTCGCTTCCCTGACTATGGCCTTAAGATCGCCAATTCTTTCAAAACTTTTCACTTTTTCGTGGCTGAGACTACTAATTTCTTTATGCCCTGAATTTCTGTTGTGTAGGTAGCTTAGCATCACTCTCAAATGGCTTATTGTTGGCCCGAAAGTTTTAGCGGGAAATAAATTGGTCGATGAAGCTTAAAGCTTTTCTCACTACAAATTTCTTGGATTCTCTAACAGAATTCAGAGTCTGGAGTTGTTCTTCTCAACTACAAACAAGTTTTTGAGGTTCTCATCTTTCCATCAAGATTGATGCCTGAACAGTTCTTTCTCGAGCTTTTTCGTTATGGTCAACTCTCTCTCTTTGCTAAGTGAATCATTCTCATCAGAAATTCTTTGAATCTTTATTAAGAGCGTTCTCTTCATTAGAGACTCTTTATCTCTACTAAGATCTACCTTTCAAAATGGGAAGCTTCAGGTCAAAAATTTCTTAATTCCTCGAATCTGTCAAAACAATAAAAATGATTTGATGATATGAGTTAGCATGCTCCTATCCTATGGATGTCTAACTAAATGTGATGCATGAGTTATGACATTTTTAGAGATACCGGGGAGAAATTCTCGACTTCCGGTTGATCACCCTTAACTTCCACGGGCTTTCTGTCTTCACTAAATCTTCACTTGCACCTTATCTTGAAAGGCATTTTTGGCCAAAACTGATTTGACTAAAATCTGCCATTTCCTTGAGTCTACCTTCGAATCATTGCCCCTCTTAACTTGGGCTTCGTTATTTTTTCTTCATTGACTCTTCATGACAAGTCTTCTTTAATCTCGATATTGGGGTGAACGCTTGCCCCCTAGACTCCCAAATTCTTCTTACTTTCAATCTCTATTGTTCCTAACCTTATTCAAAATATGATGGTCAATCACGTAGGCCCTTGAATTGAAGCTTCATGTCCGCATCCATGTGTGTTGGTATGTTTCCATGAAATGGAGGTATTACCTCGGCGATTCTGAATCAAACATTTTCCCCAATCTTTACTTATTTCGGCAAAGGTTTTAAGCTTTAAAGGGGAATCGTGGGACTTCAACGGCTTTGTGCAAACCCAGCCCTTATGACTATTCTTTTGATTAAGCAAAGTAGAATACTCCTCAACCATGGACATCGAGTTTTCCCTGTTAAAATTTAAGTAATAGAAAGTAGAATTCCAAAATTGAAAGATGACTCAAAACGAAAGCCGATTAATTCAGACATACATCAAGCGTGCAATGTCACTATAATTCTCGCAGAATCGTCAACCGTCGATCCCATCACTTCTAGATCTGCTTCAACTTTTGCAACTTTTTTGCTGTAAGCATACCTCACTCGCCTGATAGATCATCGTCTTTCAATTTGGTTAACTTCTGACCAACGTCGGTCGGCTGAGTTGAGGCATTTCTTAAGATACTCATTTTTACTGATCTTAGTAGTACTCTATCTCTTCTTTGGGTTCGACGGTCATTTGTCCGTGACTCTTTGGTATGGTCTTTCTTCCATCTCAATGTTAGGCTGAGAACATGCACCATGATTGTCTAAATTTCATATAGAATTCAATCCTTATTTTTCTAGACCGGCTAAGGTTTTATGGTAGATACTCACTTCAAGTCTCTGAACCGTGTAGCATACTATGGCCTACTGTTATTCTTTTCAGAACTGCTGCCAGGTTTGTATCAGGTCAATCATATGCACATCTGGCATTGCACCCCAAACTCCATTCTAAAACACGGAGACCTTATTCTTTTCTATTTCTCTCTTTTTCTTCTCTTTTTTTTCTTTTTCATTTTCTCTCTCTTTTCTCTTTTTCTTTTTTTACATTGGCTTGCTAATCAACATTTCAACAATGGGGGCTTCTTGGGTTAATATACAAAATCAAAACTAATGGAAAAATAATAGAATACCCCGGATATCAAATGTAAGAGCGTCTTAGATTCAACCCTTCCGGTGATCGGCAATGTGTCTTTGAATGTTGTGGCGATACTCATAGTAGTGAAATTCTCCCAGATTGCTCAGTTCATCCTCATGATTATGGTTATTGCTTGATCCGTTCGAAAACTACTCCTTCTAGTTCTCATTATCCTTCTCCATTAACAAAGGTTTAAGCTTTCCGACTTTTATTTAGCCCATGGAACGCAGATAATGTCAATTTAGGAATTCTTAAGTATAAGTATATGCTTCAATATTGTGTCAGTGTCCTCAAGGATTCATCTCTGGCGCTAGGGTATTGAACAGGTAGAGCATAGCTCCTTATTAGAATCGTTCTCCTCCTACAGCTATATTAGAATTCTCCGGGGCTTAGTCAGTTTGTTCATTCATTTCCTTTTTCTTAGGGGAATTTATCTTGTCACAGTCCTTTGTCTCGAGGATAATGATGGAGCATACAACAATACCAGGAGTTACTTGGCATAGTCGTGATTTTGAAAATATTGCCATCACTCATGAAGCGATGAGTTTCGGGCTTTAGCAGAGTGCCCCTAAAATTCCGCACTCGTATCTGAAAATGCCTATTACCAGGTTTTGAACATTGGAATGTTTTTTGATTAATGCCTATTACCAGGCTTTGAAGTAATTTTTTTGAAAAATTCCTATTACCAGGCTCTGAAAGTTAAATCAATTCGTTTTATTCTATTTTTCTTTTTCTTTTTAGGCACATTCAAGCAACTCTATTTGGGCTCTCTTAGGAGATTTCCTTGTCATCGAACATCGTTGAAGGAATATTAATCTTGCTTCTCTCACTTTATCGACCAGAGCAGACTGAGAGAGAATCACGCTTCATCGTTATCACATCATTCAATTGATCTCTTTCATTAAAATCAATATCGCATCATGTACGTGATATCCGGGGGTCTACGAAGGTAGGAAAGAATATATACATATACACATTTAAGAAAATAGCATCATTTGATTGAAATGGCAAAAGCAAACATAACAAGAATATTCACAAAAGATCATTACTACTACCTTCGGGTAAACAAAAGCAAAGTTAATATGCATAGAAAAACTGATAAAGTAAAAAACAATAAAACATAGGTAGGATGCTCTAGAAATCCTTGACCCTTGCAACATTGGTCATTCATCCCGACGCTTCAAACCTTCACAAAAACTTGGCCTCTTTCTTAAACTTAAGTCTTCCATTCTCAAAGGAAAGCACTCATTTCTTAACAAGTTCATAGACATTGCCCTTCAAAAACACGCGTTCTTTCGTTGTGTGGCCAAAGTCACCGTGATGATATTCTCATGGAACCCAACTGCCAAGCACATTGGGATTGAAATAGGCATTTCATTTTGAGGGAGGTAGTCTCAAGAGTTTGTTCTGGACTAATAGATATAATAGCTCTGAATTTTTCATTGGCAATAACATCTTCGTCCTCTTGTCACTCCTTATTTCATCATGCATTTTAGCTTTCTTTTTCCCATTTTTTCATTAAGTATGGCTCCCCTTCTCAGAAGACATCACTATTACCAAGGCATGTCGCTTTTGTGGGCTCTTTTAGGACTGCTTCAGATCTTTTAAGCTAGTTCAAAGATAAGCCTTCCATGGGACGGTAGTGATCATGATGGTTGCTGACGTTTTTAGATTTTTTCGATGTCGGCAACTTCGCCTTATCCTCCCCTTTCGTTACGACAACCCAATCTCCTCCTACTTTCACAGTTTCGACCATGGCTGGAGAATTAATTATCAGACCTGGACTCATTATCTCAAACTCTAATACCCCGATACCTAAGAGATGATGATCTCTGCACTTAAAACTCATACATCTCTCGATAGAATACCCCCGAGTTCCGGCATGGTAATCGCAATAATCTTTCTCATTGAACCAACTCGGGTATGGAGATGACTAGGCTTTGACAAATCAAGGCGCCACCAAACGAGCGTGAAGTAGCTTGGAATACAAATCTTGGTAGGTCAAGGGATTGGGAGTGAAATAGAAGTCCTTCGATTTTTCCTTCTTTTCCTGAACCTTTGAAGTCTGGCCAATCGACAGCTGTTTTGGAATCACAAACATCAAAGGTTGATCATGTGTTTGTAGGGACGATAATTTAGAAGATAGTGTAGTCGGCATCATCTTCCTTTTGTTGTATATTGTACCTTTCTCACCATGTGGCTCAAGATTTTTAGGTTCTTCGTTTGCTGTAGATGACAAGATCTTCAAGGGAAAGTCTTTGGCCTTATCCAGCAGCAGCATGTGTTGCAGTGCTTTTTGCGCCTGCTCAATTCAACACCATTGCCCCTCCAACCTAACAAATATATACCATTATCGCCTCTATTTGGACCATTCTCGGCATAGAACCCCTCCATTGCATCCAAAACTATTGCCTCAGGATCCAGGGGCACTCTTTACTGTTTACAGAACCATTATCCACATACAATATGAACTCCTAAGTTCGTGTACTCTTTAATCTTTATACATTCAAAATTTAATCATAATAATTTTATTTTTAGGAGTTTCGTTCACCTATTTTTTAAATTTAAAAAAAACATAAAGCCCAATTCAAGGGCTAAATTGATTGAATATTCCCTTTTGGGAAAAAATGGAAAAACAACCCCCATTCGGTACACATAGGCACGACTCGCATTTTCTATGCGCGAATTCGAAACTCACATTATGGCGGATGAGAGTTCCATCTGATGTGGCATGTCTTATCCGTTGACGTCTTTTAAATATTCAATAAAAAGAACTCACGCCTAGCAGGAAACGAGTTCAACGAGATTATTAGACGAAACGTCAGGGATTTATCGCAATAAACACGAACGGTTGAAAAATAGATGACCGCGTTGAAAATACAAAGAACTCGCACTACACGAAATGTGGGTTCCTGGGTCATCACTGAACCCGCGACCTATAGGGCGTGAGTTTCCTTTAATACTCTTATTTGAACCGGTGCGAGTTCTGCTATAAATAGTCCCTACCCCACCACTTTATTCACACTAAACAAAAATTCTCTCTCAATTCCCTCTATAAGCTTTTTCATTCGTGAAAATATCTCAGTTAATATCTAGAGTTTGAAGTAATGGCGGGGCTGATAAGGTTGGATCATAAACACGTTTTCGTTTTTTTGCGGATAAATGTAAGTTTTATTTATGTATTTATTTTAAATTTGTATTTTTAGTTTTTATTTAGTTGTATTTTATAAAAAATGGTTGTTTGAAATTGAAATTAAGTTGTGGTTATTTATTTTTTTTAGGGTGGGATGGAACGTTGTCTGGAAGTTTTTATCAATTGGATGATAAATGAACCCGACCCACGTCTAGAAGATTATATCTCGAGGGCCGGATTTTTTCACGTATCCAAATTCATTGGAGGTGCAAAATTAGATGTTGATTTGATCAACGCACTTGTAGATAGGGATGTCAATGGGCAGTTTTTGCAGGCATTCGCCCCACTTCGCATTCAATTGAGAATGGATGGTTACAGATTTTGCGGGTCGCGGAACGGGGATGGAGATAAAATCAAGATTCGTCGTGGGTGGTGGGGCAATCGTGAATATGACTTTATACCCTCCTCATCCCCACCCGCCCCGCTCTATCCCCACCTACCCCACATCATCCCCACCCATTCCAATAAATTTATAACATGTTATTATAAATATTATTTAAAATATTTTTTGAAAAATATAATTAGTTTGAGATTAATCATATCAAATATATAAATATTTTAAAAATATCAATTTAGATCTAAGTTAAATTTAAGGTGATTCATATTGAGTTGGCTTAAGATATTTATAGAAGGTTATATATATATCAATTAAATATATAAGTATTATTAAAAATATCAGTTTGGATCATAATCAAATTTATGGTAATTCGTATTATCTTAAAATCTTATAAAAGGTTTCATATATATATATATATATATATATAATTTCCATCCATCGAGAAGAAATCAAATAAAAAAAATTACAATTCAAGTGAAGCAAGATTTGTCTTTTTATCCTCAGATTGCAGTGTATGTTATTTTTCTACTTCTTTTAATTTTAAAATTTTAATATTGCGTGTTATTTAGATTTTGTAGGTGTTTGTTCTTATTTTCTAAAGCTTATTGGTTTTATTTTTAGTTTTTTCTATATTGTTTATTTTTTACGACAATTTAAATATTATTTGGCATGTTAATTGCGTTGTTTTTCAATCCTTTAAAATATATTTTAATATTTTTTAGTCCAAACATTTGAGTTGTACAAACTATTATGGCTTCACAAATATTCTAGGTAAATGGTCGGTGTAGATGGTAATGCTCCCACTCTTTCAAAAGCATCAACTTTGACGAATTGCACTCCGATTTCATTGGATGATGACAAAAGTCCTTTAGATAATGCTTCAAAGGATCCTTCTATTCTACCTTTAACTAGTAGACATACATCATCAGTTTGGACCAATTTCACAAGAAAGAGAGTCAGTGATGCCATAAAAGCCGAGTGCAATCATTGTTCCAAGATTCTTGCTAGCGAAAAAAAAAGGTGGAACAACCCATTTAAAAGAACATATAAAAATTTGTCCAAAAAGTGTATGTCAAGATATATGACAAACTAGATTGTTTGGCGTAAAGGCTAATCCTACCAACAAAAGTGACACATTGACCTTGACACCATATGAGTTCCACCAAGAGGATGGGAGAAGTGACTTGGCAAAGATGATTATTTTGTATGAGTACCCCATTAGCATGGTTGAGCATTGTGGTTTTAGAAAGTATTCTAAAACACTTTAACCGGGGTTCAAAGTACCGAGCCGTAATACAACTAAGAAAGATATCATGCAAAGATATGTTTCTAAAAAAGCGAATATTAGTGCTTTGTTGGGAAAAAGCGAAGAGTTGAATTGCCTTAACTACGGACATATGGAGTGCCAACAACCGAAGAAAATGCTATATGGTTGTCATTGTACATTTTATTGATAATGTTTGGAGACTACAAAGCCAAATCATAAGGTATTACATTCTTTTCATATCTTTTGAGGATATATTTTTTTTAATTGATTTGTAACATTTTCTTTATTGTATATGACAGGTTTTGTTACATCCCAACCCCTCATACCGCTGAGGTACTTGCTGATACTTTGAAGGAATGCATTCAATCTTGGAATCTTGATCTTAGATTGTCTGCTATTAATGTGGATGATTGTACAACTAATGATGCAATTATGGTTATTTTGCGTGAATAGTTTCCTTATGGTTCCCTTCTTTTGCACGGTCAATTTTTTATATGTGTTGTTGTGCTCATATGTTAAATCTAATTGTTCAAGATGGATTAAATGTTGTTCTAGCTGATGGTGTCCAAAGAATCAGGGATAGTGTCGTGTTTTGGACTGCTTCTGATAAAAGAATCCAAAAACTTGAGCAAGTAGCTAAACAATTAGTTATTGAATACAAAAAAAAAATTATCACGTGATTATAAGACTCGGTAGAATTATACTTATGAAATGCTTGCATTTGCTATAAAGTATAGGTCAGTGTTTGTTGTTTTGAATGGTCGAGACAATCTTTATAAGAATCCACCAATGAGTGAAGATTGGGAAAAATAGAGAAAATATGTGAAAAATTGGAAGTACTTAGTACTACCACCCTTGATTTCTCAGCTTCAAGATTTCCCACTGCCAATATTTACTTTCCTAAAAGTTGTACTCTTAGACTTGTTATATCTAGTTGGCTTTCGTCTCCTTATGATTATATAAGGAAAATGGCACAAGTAATGCTAGACAAGTTCAACAAGTACTGGAATGGTGTTAATAGTCTAATAAGTGTAGCAACAATACTTGATCCAAGATACAAAATGGCCCTTGTTCGCTTTTATTTCAAAAAGATATTTGATCATGATGAAGCTAAGAGGGAGGTTAGCAAAATCAGTACTTTTCTTCATCATTTGGTGGATGAATATGGGTCTAAAAATAGTGGGATCCAAGCTACTAGTTCTCAGACGCCTAGTGATACTAGTTACATTGGAGGAGATGCGTATATGCAAGAATTTGCACAATTTATGGAGCAAGATAAAAGTCACAGTTATGAAAAATCAGATTTGGAGAAATATTTGGAAGCTTCTAATGTACCACTTTATGATGATTTTGATATCCTCACCTGGTGGAAGACATATGGAAGCACATATCCTATTCTTCAACAAACAGCTAGGGACATTTTAAACATTCATGTTTCTACAGTCCCTTCGGAATATGCTTTTAGCACTAGTGGCTGAGTACTTGATCCTTATCGCAGTCGATTTCTACCGAAATCTGTTTAGGCTTTAATGTGCACTCAAAATTGGATTTGGGCTGATATTAAAGGTAACTTATTATTTATTATTTTAAATTTATTTATAAAGTAATAACATATATTTTTACATTAAACGTATTTGTTAAATAAAACTGCAAGTTACTCATAAGGAAGTTTACATATGCAGGTTCATGTGACGTTCAAAAGATATCATGCTCACAATTGATAGAAGAATTAGAAGATGAATGTTATATCGAAGCAACCAAGTTACATGAGTGACATGTATTGATTGATATTTAAAATTTTTGCATTTAAAGACATTTATGATGTATTTGAGACATTCTTTTTATTTAGAATTTTGTAGGTACTTTGTTTTTTAAATTTTTTAAATTCACATTAAATTTATATTTTAATTTACCAATTAAAGGTTTCAAAAACTTATTATGAATATTTGTTAAATTGTGATAGTTGAAATAATGTCACATGTGGTGGGAGTCTAAATGACATATATTTCTTATTTTTCATAACAAATTTGGTATAAATTTATTTAATTAATACTTATAAATATATTATATGAAGTGGATCTTGGACGCGTATAAAAAGGATTATGTGGGTCTAAGAACCACGTGGGTGGTGGGGCAGGGATGGTTTTAACCTTGCAGGTTGCGGGGCAGAGATGGTCTTAAATTTTACATTCACAGCGGGTTATGGGGTGGGATGAGAGTGAAATTTTTTGACAGGGATGGGTGAGGAAAGAGCATCCTTCGCTCCCACCCCGCCCAATTGACATCCTTACTTGTAGAGAGGTGGAGGCTGGAGACATACACATTTCACCTTTCGTGCGGTGAGGTGACTATAACCTTGGAGGATGTGTTGTATATTCTCGATCTGCCGGTTGATGGAGAGGCTATTACCGGTCACAACAGTGGTGAATGGTGTGGCATGTGTTTTGAGTTGCTAGAGGCTACTCCAAAGAGGATGGATGACGGCTTTGTGTTATTAAGGTGGTTGCGGGAAAATTATAGTCATTTACCAGATGACGCGGACGAATAAGTAAAGATGGTAAACATATTATTTTTTGTGAATATTAATAAAATAATTAAATTTCCATATGTTAATATATTAGTAAAACAATTGAAGAGGCTGAACAACCTCTGGAAAATAACTAGATACAACGGACCTCATACATGCTTAGTGAGAAACTTGAGCCAAGATTATCCTAACTTGTATATGCATGTGCTTTGTGATGACATCCTTCCATTTGTGAAAGCAAATCCACGAGTAACTATGTCGGTATGTATAGCTGTCATTAAATCCATATACACGTACACGGTTAAATTCAATAAAGCATGTATGCAAGATATCGTGCCATCTAGCAATTGTATGGACAGTGGAAGGAATCAAACAACAAGTTGCAGACGTGGCTAAAGATTATGTAGAAATACAATCCAACGACGGTTGTGTAACTGGAAATTGTATCGAAATACTACAATAATCGTATCGAACCTGGGGAGTGCCAATTTTTTTTGCCTTTTCTGGACGTTTCCACAATGCGCCAAGGCTTTCTGCCATTGCAAGCCTATGGTCCAGATTGATAGCATATTCTTGTATGGTAGATACATATAGATCATACTGCTGGTAGTTTCACAAGATGGCTGCATTCCAATAGCTTTCGCAATAGTTGAAAAGGAAGATATCCCTTCTTGGGAATTTTTTCTCACCAACCTGCGCAAATATGTCCTATGTCGGGTTCTATAGAAAAGAGAATAGGGGATATGTATTATTTCAGACAAAGGTGCAGGGATATGTGGAGCAATCTCGCGCATGAGGGGCGTCTTGGCAACCCCTATATATACATCACAAGTACTGTTTGTGACACATTGCAACAAACTACTACCAAAGATATAATAATGATAATGAACGTATAACAGTTCTTCGCATGGGTACGCCTTCCACTATCATTCCATTTTATTTATCATTGCATTTATTATAATTTCTCGTTAGCTAGTCTACCTTTTATTGAATAGGTAACGCACACCGGGTAGACCAAGTTGAGGAGCTGCTGGAAGAGTTGAGCGTAAGAATATCAAATGGATATGACTATATTGTTGATATCCTGATGGAGAAATGGCTGCAATATTATGATGGGGGGTCATCAATATGGTCACAAGACAACGAACTTGGCTGAGGTGATTAATTTATCTTTGAAGGAAACACGTCATTTACCTATCACGTTCGTTGTCAATGTGACATATTATCGACTGTCTATCCTTTTTGCAACCCTCAAAAACAAGCAATGGACTGGATGACAGGTGGCCACAAGTTCCATCCAGAACTCCAGCAAAAATTTCAAACATACGCTGCGCATGCAAACGTGATGGGTGCAATATGCTTATCTCATCATCAACATCGCTTTTAGGTTTTGGAATATTCGCGACAGCTTGAAGTAATAATGCAAAACAATTACGTGGTTGATTTGCACCAACGAGCGTGTGATTACGGAGTCTTCCAGACATTCAAGTACCCATGTGCGCACGCCTTTGCTGCATGTGCATCCGTTCATTTTGATGCCATAACACTCGTTGATCCGGTATACTGACTTGAAAACATATTCAAGGTATAACAAAACAAATTTTCTCTGATCGAGAATGAACATGATCATCGTATCATTGACGACGAACCTAAGATATGCCTAGATTTTTCCCTACGCCGTAAAAAATGCCGGCCAATGTTAACTAGGATTCATTGTGCCGATGATATGATTCCTAGCGAACGGACCAGACAACCTAAACGGTGCACTAGATGTAGGAACATTGGACACGACATGAGAAAATGTCCTCTTAGGACCGGCCCTCAAATCAACTAATTGTACTTCTGCATGTAATATTTTACCATAATTTTTAACGATCTTTGAAGCTTCGTTTTCTGTTTACGTACCTTTTGTAACGCAATTTCTACACCCTTTAGGATACCATATACGCACCAATTTTAGCACCATTATAAACATATACTTCACTATTTCCGCGTTTCTTCAACACTGCAATACTACAGGCTTTTCATAACACGTTGTTGGAAGGAAGCGAATTTATTTAGCGTTGCAGAGTAGTCCAATCAATTTCGCTGAGTAATCTTATGTCGCCACTGTTGAATCCCAGATTTTCAGGGGTTTTATCGGTTGAGAGGCTTAGGGTTGGTGATGATGATGGTGGTCAGGGTTAGAATTGCAGAAGGGTTGTAGCTGCAGAGGCATTCACTACATGCCTAGTCTATTTTTTCTAAAAAAGACACATCAATCAATAATCAATTTGACCAAAATCTCTTCGTTGTTTGCTATTTCAAATTTCAAATTTACTTTTCCCATTTACCCTCACGCCTATTTAACACCATGAATTTACCCATTACACACACCAACTTTCTGCCTTTCACTTATCACACCCCTATTTAACACCATGAATTTACCCAGTTCCTAGTAAGTTTCGAATTTTCCCTTTTGGCTAAATTGGTTGAATATTCCCTTTTGGGAAAAAATTAGAAAAACACCCCTTCAAAAATCATTTGGAAAAATACCCCTCATTTGGTACACGTAGGAACATATATATTTAATAATATATGTTCATAGTTAGAGTATTATTGTGTTTATTTCACACAACAATTAATAATCAATTTGACCAAAAGCTCTTCCTTTTCTGATATTTTAAATTTACCTTTCCATTCACCCACACCCCTATTTAACACCATGAATTCGCTCATTTCATACACCAACTTTATGTCTTTCACTTATCGACCCATACACATGCCTATTGACTAAAGTTCGCTTGTTCTTCATGGAAAAAAACATAGGTAGATAACATTTTTAACGCGATTTCTATACCTTTTAGGATGCCTTATACGCGTCAATTTTAGAACCATTGTAAACATATTTTCCAATACTACGACGCGAAAGTTAAACAACAACAAAAAAAATCTCCCAACATATCACAAAATCAACTTAAACATGCCTATGGAACCACATTTGTTTGTTCTTCATGGGAAAAAACATGGTTAGATAGCGTTTTTAACGCGATTTATACACACTTTAGGATGTCTTATACGCGTCGATCTTTATGCCATTTTCAAGAGATGTTTCATTACTACGGCGTGAATGTTTAAAAATACGAAATAATATCCCCCAGCACCCTGTAGTTTCACCTACAACATGCCTATCGAAGCTTATTTTAACAACATGATTGTAACAAACTCGCGTTGCACTAAACGTGAGTTACATCCACATCGCATGAAAAAATCACGTCGATATCTGAATATCTTGCTAAACTCGCCTCCTATAGGACGCGAGTTCTTTTAACTGAATATTTAAAAGATGCCAACAGATAAGACACGCCACATCAGATGGAACTCACGTTCGGTATAACGCGAGTTTCAAATCCGCGCCTAGAAGAACGTGAGTCGTTCCTACGTGTACTGAATAAGGGGTATTTTTCCAAATAATATCCAAATGGGGGTATTTTTCCAATTATTTTTCCAAAAGGGAATATTCAACCAATTTAGCCCCAATTCAACACCATTAAATTTTTTTGTTAAATTCATTGGTGTGACATTTTAAAATAAGGCTTAACCGTTATATAAGTGTCCAAACTATAATTTTTTTCCAGATAGGTGCCTAAACTATATTTTGAGCTAAATGGGTGCCTAACAGTTCATTCCGTGGCCCATTTGAGATTTTTTTGTCAACAGCTGTTAAAAAATTCTATCATCGAATCAAAACATGACACGTGGCTTTTTTATTTTTTAAAATTTCTGAATTTCTTTACAAATCTGAATTTTTTTAAAAATCCCTAAGTTTTAATTTATTTTCAATCAAACCCTCAAATCACATCTCTCTCACCGTCCGGCATCCCTGACACGTCGATGGTTCACCTCTCATCGCCCAAGTATTAGGTACCTCGCCATTCGACATTCTACATCCTCTATTCGTCGATCGGAACCCAATCGACCTTTTTTCTTCATTGTTGGGTGTTCGTCGATGATGAAATCGATGGTTCATTTGTCGATTTTTAACGACGAGATGATGGGCCTTTCGATAGAGAGGGTCCGATGAAGACAAGGGTGGCCAGTGGTGGTTGAATCGGTGGCCGGAGTGAAGGAATTTAGGGATTAGGGTTGAGTTTATAAAGAAATTAAAGATTTTTAAGTTAATTAATGTATTTTATTATTTTATTTTTCTATATTTTGGATTTTAATTTCAAAAAATGATAAACCATGTCACGTGTTCGAATTTCATTCGATAACGGGAAAAATAACATATGTCACAAAAAACCTTAAATAGGTCACGGAATAAAATGTTAGGCACCTATTTGGCCCAAAATATAGTTCAGACACCTATCTAAAAAATGTATAATTTTAGCACTTATTTGACAGTTAAGCCTTAAAATAAAAAATACTAACTTGACAGTCATATAACCAAAGAATGGGTGTTCTATAATTGACTTTTGAATTCAACATAAGAACTTTAACGATATTAATTAAACTTAATTTTTTTTGTTTATATTGTAATTGGACTTAAATTTTTAAATACAAAAGGTAAAACTAAAGTCCTAAAAAAGTTATGAGACTAAAATCTCAACATCCGAAGGCTATAGGGACTTAAAGTATATTTTAACTTTAAGATATTGTCCAGGATTTGCTGCTTCTTTATCGAGAAAATCTCATAAATATTGCAGAAGATTTTTTTTTTCAAATCTATGGCACAACCGACTTTAATTTCCACAATATTGCACTTTCTACAGTACATGTAAAGTTGGGTTCAGTAGACTCCGACTTTAAATAGTAAATTCCAAAAATACCACTAAAGAAGGGTACATGAGTGCCGCAACCTTTTCGAGCCCAACATAAAAAAAACAAAAATATAGATTCACCACCAATCTTTTAAAATGTGTGATTTGATCGCCTAAAAACAAGTCATTTTAATAAAACATTTTATTTTATTAAAATAATAGTTTTGGTCTGCGAAAACAAAAAAAAAACGGGTTCGGGAGTCGGCTACGCGTGGGGAAGGGTTAGCACCCCCACAACGCCTAAAAATTGGTACCTAGCCGATTACAAAATGTTTTAATGTCGGAGTTTGCAAGTTCATATAAGATTCAATTTATTTTTTCCTTTTATGAATATGATCCTATTTTAACGGTCTTATTGTTCGGAGGATGAACTTTAATCACCGCCAATACTCCTGGCGCTAACCCGTCATCTCCTTTTAATAAGACACTGCACTAATTAGGTTTTATATTTTTAACAAGTAACTAGAAAAAGAATTGGTGTGTTGAAGATTTTATTTATTCTATGTTAGTGATCATTAACCTAAGGAATGACTAAGTAGGTTTTACCTATTAGGGTTCAAGTATGGTTAAGAGTGTTTTATTAATTTTAAAGTGAAAAGTTTTTTATTCTTTTTTTTAAAATGCTCTAAATCAGCTAAGGCTCTAACACTAGATGACCAAAACCTAGTATTTATCTAAAGTAGAATTTTAATTAAAGACAAACAATTAACAAATTAAATTACCAAGATAAATATAAGAAGGTAAAATTCAATTTACAAAATCAAGTAAAAAATCAAATAGGAAAGAACATTTGAAAAGGAAAAAAGAAAAGGACAAGGAATATTTAATAAGGAAAAGGGAAAAAGAAACTTAAATTAAAGGATAGGCAGAATTAAATTTTTAATTAAATAGGGCCTATGTTTTGGGTTAAATTAAAGGGTTTGGTAGTTAAAGGAAAATTTAACAGCCATAAAGGAAAATGAATTAATGGTTATATTAAAAGTAAATCAAAAATGATATGTCAGATTTAAAGAATATTTAAGAATGTATTTCATGGAATAAAAATGTATGGATTCAAAATTAATTCACTTTATTTGAAATGGGTATAAGGCTCTAAAATATCTTTTACCACGACTCTTTAAAATTTTAGATAGACAACTTTTTAGATAAAAACAAATAGGTGTTCATAGGGAAAAAACAATAGATGAAGAACAAAGTGGTGCACCACCGTGCCGGCCGCCCTCCACCGGCGTCGGTTGTCGTCTCTAGTGGTGGTACACCAAAAAAAACTTTCTTTTTGCCCGATTGAAACCCTAAAAAAATGTTCGATTATAAATCTTTCAAAACTGAAATGAAAAGTAAGATCTCCCTCTTTTTATATTGAATTCGAAATAAGAATAATAACATAAAATATAAAGGAAGCAAAAACAAAATACCAATATGAAGAAATTCGCTTCTTGTATTTCCACCAGAACTTCAATACAACTTAGGATCTTCTAAGGATTTTTGGATACAGAGTAAGAATGGTGCGATGAATTACAGGAACGAGAAAGGGATGGTGAATGAATTGTGAATGTGGTCCGTGTGTTTTACAAGTGATGGAGAGGGGTTTATATAACATTTTTCACCCCAACAATACATGGTAATTCAATCCTAAAATCCCAAAAAATCGGGTGAAATTATGCCTACAAATCTTGTTTAATTCCAACTTTCCTTATTAAATTGATTTTTGCTTGACTATGCCATTTTCCTTTGTTGATACGAATCTGAAAATATTTGGGACTAATTTATTCCCATTTGAATCACCCACTATGTTCTTTCCATTTTGGTTCAGTCCTCTTGGAATAATACAGTTGCCCTTTTACTCGATTCGGTCCAACTTTCTTTCCTTATTTTTGCATTTCTAATTAAAAAAAATCAGTGACAACAAGAAGGATCCGACTTCAAGCAATTTTTAGGGCTTTCTTTAGGGGTGTTTTTGGAATTTACTGTTCAAAGCCGAAGCCTCCTGAACTCGACGTTACATGTACAGTAGAAAGTGCAATATTGTAGGAATTAAAGTCGGTTGTGCTATAGGTTTTTTTTCGCTAATTTTGTTAGTTTTGAAAAATCAGAAAAAAAAAATCAAAGAAATTGATTATCGAAGCATAGAATTGATTGGACTTACATGGGGCCAAAACAACTTGGATATTGGATCACATGTTCCTTCATGTTGTCACAAGATAATGCCAACCTTAAAAACTAGATAGGGATCCAACGTTTTATAATTTTTTTGTAAGATTTTCGGTTTTTAATTTATTGATTGACTAATCTTGATCAGACACTAGAAGTTTATTTAGAAGGTAACCCTTCCAATTCAATTTATTCTATTAACAACATTGAAACTTGAACTCGTATCTTTACTTAAAGAACTTAACACCACAACATGTTAAACCAATCGATAATTATTCCCATAATACTCTTCTTATATAGTATTACACAAATACAAACAATTAAACACACTAAGATCATATATATCAGTGTTGTTTATAATTATATATATATATATATCCGGGATAGGGTTTCTCATGTGAGGAACAATTTTGGTCTAATAATAATAATAATAATAATAATAATAATAATAATAATAATAATAATAATAATAATAATAATAATAATAATAATAATAAATATCCTAGGTTGCATTTGAAGCACCTATAGATAAGCTAAGCATGTGTCATCACCAACATCTTAGGTATAAAGATTTTTCTGTATAATTGTTTATATCAATTTTATAATTTTTATTAAGTAAAGAAATGTTTACATTATAAAGACAAATTTCAAGTTTATACAAGATGAATTAATATGAGTATTTTGGTTAATCAATAAGTGAATCTCTCAATTTATAATTTAATGATTGATCAAAACAATTAAAAGCTGAATATTAAACCAAATAAATTAATTTGTTCAAAATTCTTAATATTAATTTTTATTTTTAAATTAAATGAATGTTAATCAACCAAATAAAACAAAGAAAAATATTACATGCACTTGTGGTGGAAAATTGTTTTTCACAAACGTTTAATTTTTGGGATTTAAAATTTAGACTTAAGATTTTAGTTTTTATGATTAGATTTAAAAATTTAAAAATAAATTATATAATTTAAAATTTAAGGCTTTGTAAAATATATGTGACAGTTTTAGTAGTCAGCCTGCGAAAAAAAATTCATTAGCGGGGTATAATTACTCATAAAACATATATATATATATATATATATATGCGTGGCATTAATGCGTCACCTACCTTTTTTTTTCTTTGGTAGCAAGTTAGGCAACTTGACCGAATTGAGGAATACTTCTTTAATAACATGTGTGCACACATTAATGTAAACATTATTATTCTAAAATGAATTCTAAATTTATAAACCGAAATTTATCTACTATGAAAAAAATAGATATATTCAATATTGTTTTAAATAAAAAATTAATTCTTATTTATTCTTTTTGAAAAGATATTATTTATGAATTATCCTTTTACGTATTGATGATGAAAAAATATAATAGAATTGTATGATCAATGTCATTATTTTTATTATATTTTAGGTAAATTATGTCAGGTACAAGCAAACTATTAGATGTGACTCGTTTTTACCACCAACCTTTCAATTGGTCTAATTTTACAACTAATTTTATTTTTCGACTCGTTTATATTACCGCGTCGTTAACTCCTTAACGTCGTGATGACCTGGATGCTAAACCAAAACGACGTCATTTTGGTATCGCTATTTTGATACTAAATCGCCCAAAACGACGTCGTTTCGCTAGAGGAAAATATAAAAAACTATGCACTCAATGGGATTTGAACCTACAACCTTTCGGATCAAAAAAAATCTCCTAACCACTAAGCCAAGCTAATATCTCTAAATTGTATTTAGCACAAACAATATATATATTTTAAACTGCAGTTGAGATTAATTCAATTTATTTTATTATATAAATAATATTAGTCTATATAAATAATATAAATATATTATAAATAATATTAATATACATATAATAATATATTAATATATATAACTAATAATTAAAATATTTCTATTAAATAAAAAAATTATATTACGAATATTATTAAATATATAAATAAATAATATATTATTATAAAAACTAAAAAACTATTTTTCAAAAAACCCCAAAATTTCCAAAATTTACAAAAAGACCCTAAAATCCACCAAAACATTAAATTCTTACCTATAAACCCTGAATTATAAATCATAAACCCATTAGCAACCAAAATGGATGGATTTGGGGTTTAAGCTTTAAGGTTTTGGTGAATTTTTGAGTTTTTTTTGTAAATTTTTGAAATTTTAGATTTTTTAAAAACCAATTTTTAGTTTTTATAATAATATATTATTTTTTATATTTTTTAATATTATTTATTTGTGAATAAAATTGTATGGTTTAAAGTTTATACTTTAGTGTTAGGGTTTAAGGTTATGTTGGATTTTTGGGCTTTTTGAAAAATTCAAGGTTGAAAATTAGTCTTTTAGTTTTTATAATAATATATTTATATATTTAATATTATTTATAATATAAAAATATTTATATCTTTTTATTTTATCTATTATATTAATATATGTATACTAATATATTTATATTATTTATATAAAGTAATACTATTTATATGATAAACTGCAGTTTGAAATATATATTATTTGAGCTGAAAACAAAATAAATATGTTAAGTTGGCTTAGTGGTTAGGAGGTCGCTTTTAATTCTAAAGGTTATAGGATCAAATTCCATTAAGTGCTTGGTTTTCTTTATTTTCCTCTAGCAAAACGACGCCGTTTTGGGCAATTTAGTATTAAAATAGCTGCACCAAAACGACGTCGTTTTGGTCTAGCATCCAGGTCATCATGGCGTTAAGGATTTAACGGCGTGGTGGTATAAACGAGTCGAAAAATAAAGTTTGAAGGTAAAATTAGACCAATTGAAAGGTTGGTGGTAAAAACGAGTCGCACCTAATAATTCGGTGGTACCTAGCATAGTTTACCCTTATATTTTTAATATAATTAATGAATATGTAGTAATTATACAATCTCAGTTTTGAGATTTGCTTTTTTATGGGTGGGTAAAATTTGACTCAACTCGAAAAAAATTTAATTATTCGACTCGAGTAAAAAAAATCGACTCGTTATGACTCGACTTATAATTTCATAAACACTATTAAAAAAAATTTGAGTTATAAAATGGAAATTCGAATAAATCGAAATTTTTAGTAATTAGTTGATCAGTTTTCAAGTTCCAGTCAAATCTGTCAATTCTGCCTGATATATTATGTATATCACATGTAAAAATATGAATAAATATACATTTATATCGTATATGGATATAGAAAGTCGTTTAAATTAGAGCCAATATGTATTATAACATTATAAATAATTACAGTTAAATTTGTAAAGAGACTCGAAAACTCGACTCGAATTTCATAAACTCGACTCGATTTGAAAAAATTTCAAATAAAGTTTGAATCGTAAAATAAGACTTGTAAACTTGAATAACTCAAAAATTTACTCGACTCAATCGAACGCCCAACCTACTGTTACCTATGAATAAAATAATTTCTTCTAATTTAATATAAGGGCAAACTACATAAATGGTCCCCCGACTATGTTCTAATTCTTTTTTTGTGTCCCTCGACTATCAGAAGTTACAAACTGGTCACCCGACTTAAAAAGGTAACAAATTAGTCCGACGACGTTAAAAATTTAATGGTCGATGATGTGGCAATTAATATGAATTGATATAATTACATAATTAGCCCTCAAGTTCTACACTTATTTTAATTTGACCCTAATTCTAAAAAAAGTAACCCACATAATTTTAATAATTTATCAATTTAATCCATCTTCTTTTCTATTTCTCCTCTCCTTTAATTCTTCAATTCATTTTCACCCAAAATCCATTTAAGAGATCCCAAAAAATACATATTCTACTCTTCTTATGGCAACTCATGAACTTGAGGTAAAATAGAGGAAAAAATCAGATATATCACCATTTTCAACCAACCAGGTGATGGTAGCAATCTTTCCAAGTTGAGCTCGTCCTCCTGCTCAGTTTTTCTTTCACTGAATAACAGAGGCGAATATACTGTGATATTACCCGGCTGGTTTCTCAGAATCGAGTATAGAGCGAAAAACAAGAACCAAAGACCAAAATTGATCTCAACAGAAGGTAAAAGAGCTGAATGAATCATCTCTACAAAGACAGCTTTGATATATCACCCTATATAAGATCATTAAACACAACAGCTCAATTGCAGTCATTGACTGCCCAAAACGATTCCCTGATTCAAAATTGAAAGATTGTCTGATGCGACCCACTTCGCATCAAGTATCTTTTCCAGCAGTTCGCGGACGAGAACTGCACGCCATTGTCAATCTGTCCGCTAAACTCAATGTGTTCGCCAATGCGAACGCATGAATAGCCATGCAATATGCTGCATGCGCATTTGCATTTACTTTATGTTTGTTCACATTATATTTATGTTTTCATGCATGAGTCTGCATACATGAGTTGCACATACGTTCGCATGTTTCCTAATACGTTTGCATGTTTTCCTATTTCTGTCACATGTTTTGTTATGTCTGTCCGCATGCATCAATTGTCGCACGTTTTTAAATTATGTTCGCATACATTCCATTGTGTTTGCATACAAGAGTTTGCATATAGCAGCCATTTTAGGATGTGTTTACTACTTGCATTAATAAAATTATTGCATTAATAAATTAATTTACTTAATTGCAAATGCTTCATTTATTATGATAGTTCATTTAAATTTCAGCATTTACATATGTCTTCTTTGAATATACAATCATTGCATGTTTGCATTTAAGTTGCATTGTTTTTATTGCATGTCCTTTGTGATTTTAGGTGCATGAAAGCGAATCAAATTCAGAATTCCAATAGGCACAAAAAGGTTTAACACAACAATTAACTCTTATGGATACTTTTGGGATTCAAACACTTAAAAAAGAGTAAAGGCATGAATTAAAATAGCACTTAAGGAGAGAATTCAAAGAGTCTCGTATATTCAATCAACTTGTTTGCTATTTTTGAAATGGGTCCAGGCTGATCTGAGTCTTGAAGTCTTCTTCAAACTCATTCCTCTATTTCTTAGTTTTTCAACGCACTTTGAATTGCATCGATACGATATCAGGAGTTTAAGATATGACCAGATTATTGAAGATAGTGTAGGTTGAAAATTTAATACGAAAGTAACCACAAGATGCATTCTAGAAATTCAAGACTAGTCAAAACTGAATTCAATGCTATCAAATTCATTCTCCAAGCAAGGACCTTTCGCTTGACCCCTAAAGAGCATTCAAGTCTGCATTTTTAAAGCTACATCACCAGCCCATTAAAGGAGCTCGGTTTATTAAAGAACCTTTCAATCCAGAAACTGTTCAGATTCTCAAGGAATTTAAAGCTTCTTCAAATGCATTCAAGGTGAGTTAATGATGACAATTAAACTTGAAAAATTCAACAGCAAATTCATGTAGATAAAATGGTTGTCCACATTCATTCGCAAGATGTCTAGATTTATCCAAAAGACTCTATAATACCAAGGGAGATAGAAGGACACAAGCTTTATGATTGCCCTTATTGCAGTATTCTTAATTGGTCTTTATTTTTAGTTTCCACCTTGATCCCTATAAATAGCATTTCTTTTGTAATCAGAATATATAACTTGGATTTTAAATATACTTTGTGAGAGTTTTATCTCTTTTGTTCTTCAATGAACTTATTTGACTTATCAAGGAATTGCTCCTTGTGGCGTCAATTCTATTCTATTGTTTTATATCGTTGGTTCTTAAATGTTATATAACTAGTGGGTCTCGATTCATCATTAGATTTTGAACATAATAAGGTCCGGGTCTTCACTTTCATATTGTGTTGGTTCTTCCTTCGTTTTAAAATCAAATTATCTTCATTTTCTATCACCATCATTTTCATCATCATCTTATCATTTTTCTATCATATCATTTTTAATTAGCTTCCGCCATCATACCAAAATTTACCATCA
This sequence comes from Hibiscus mutabilis, assembly GCA_019671005.1. NCBI lineage: Eukaryota > Viridiplantae > Streptophyta > Magnoliopsida > Malvales > Malvaceae > Hibiscus > Hibiscus mutabilis. The sequence goes on along the minus strand of CM033727.1, from coordinate 5,376,503 downwards.
CTTTTTTAAACAAACACCCCTTTTGAAACCATTTTTGCGTCTTTGAAATACTTACTGCGTTTATGATCGGGCAATCGTAATTTCAGTTTTTCCGCAACCGGAACCACATCATTTTCTTCAAAAATCCCAACATGAAAATGAACTTAAAACATAGAATTGATAAGCAAAGGAAACATAGGACAAAAGTATTTGTTATCAAACTGTTAAAAGACAGCAACCTTTTCAACTATTTGTTTGGTTAGTTTTTTCATCTGCACCATGTATCCAAAACCTTTCATGATTCTACATGGTTTTCGCTTCACGGACAATTCAATAACTCATATCAAGCTTAGACTATGAACAATGCTAAGGATTTTCATAAGATGGAAACGGAACAACTAAAACCAAGAAAAGAAATCCAAAAATAAAGTCCTTACAACGCGAGCGAGAGAAAGAAAACCTGATTCAAACTTTGCAGAATGAGATGAAAAAGGTAAAAGTGGAGCAAGAACCCAAAACTTGGGTTGCTCTTGGAGGCGAATCAAACCAGACTCAAGAACAATCCAGTTCATATTCGCATACTAAGAACAAGGGAAAGAGATGCAGAATCTATATTTTTTGGGGCTCTTAAATAGATTTTGAGATGAAAATGAATTGGAGAATTAAAGGAGAGGAGAAGTAAAAAAGAAGATAGACTAAATTGATAGATTATTAAAATCATACGGGTTAATTTTTTAGAATTATGGTCAAATTAGAATAAGTGTAGAACTTGAGGGTTAATTATGTAACTATATCAATTCATATTAAGTGCCAGGCTGTTAAATTTTTAAGGGTAAACTACAACGGAGGTCACTTAATATTGGATAAGGTTACATTTAGGTCACCTAATTATTAAAAGTTATATTTAGGTCATTCAATTATAGGTAAGGTTATATTTGGGTCACCCAATTATTAAAGGTTATACTTGGGTCACTCAATTATGGGTAAGGTTACATTTGGGTCACCCTTTATATTTAAAAAAATACATCAACTTAGTCATTTTTTCTTCCAAATCACTTGTATACTCTCGTTAACACTAGAGTACTTCATTTGAAATCATTAATTAGTCTAATACACAAATTAATATATGTTTTTTAAATATGAAGGGTGACTCTAATGTAACCTTACACATAATTGAGTGACCCAAGTGTAACCTTTAATAATTGGGTGACCCAAATGTAACATTACCCATAATTGAGTGACCTAAATGTAACTTTTAATAATTGAGTGACCAAATGTAACCTTACTCATAATTGAGTGACCTCTATTATAGTTTACCCAATTTTTAACGGCGTCGGACCAATTTGTTATTTTTTTAAGTCGGGGATTAGTTTGTAACTTATGATAACCGAGGACACAAAAAAGAATTAAAACATAGTCTGGGATCATTTAATGTAGTTTACCCTTAATATAATTAATTTGATTTTCTTTTAACAACTTTCTTGGAACCCAAACACACTACCCCATGACAAAAAGCATAACCCAGACCAAGAAAAATTCAAAGTTCCGGTCAATGCACATCCGAAACATCTCTAGTTCTGATCTAGACCGTCCAAATCATCAGAAAAACACGTGGGCGTTCAAGATCAAAAAAATGCTTCAAAGTTTGACTTGTTTTTAATATTCCAAACATACAAGGAACCACAACGTTAGAAACAGCAATAAAATCCCCCGGAACACGCTACAACAACGTGGTAAAATCGAAACAACAGCTACCCAGAAAATTCAATTAAAAATCAAATCCTTTTTTCATTCTCAAGATCCTATCATTAATAGCTTCTGTTTCTTCAGTTAAAAACAAAACTAATTAAATCATTTTTATTTAAAAAATATTGTAAATATAAATTATATGTGAGAATCTATCATTAGCCGTTGTACATATGATTGGTACTTGGTAGGATATTATTGTTGAGTTTTTTGTAAGTTTGGTGTAGTTTTGTTTAAGCATAAAATTAAAAAAATATCTTAACGTTTGATTAAATAGTGACTTTGGCTTCTATTCTTTGGGAGCAATTCGGCTCCTAATATTTTATTTTAGGTCAAACTGACCCCTCTTTGGATTCAAACCATTAGTCAATTGACTATAAATGACGAGACAAACTTATATAGCAATGCACGTTGTCATGACAATATCATATAAACAAATGTGTTGGGTTGAAAAAATATTACATCAGTCAAAAAATAATTTTATAAAATATAAAATAATTATTTATGTTAACTTATCATTATGTCAAGACATTTCAAACCGTTTGCTGTTAGTTTTCTAACAATTCTCATCCGCAGAAGGGTATTTTGACCTAAAATAAAATGTTAAGCGTTGAATTGCTTAAAAAAAAGAATATGAGCCAAAGTTACTATTTAGTCAAACGTCTGGAAATATGCCTCTTGCTTTTGATTCATGATCTACAATGATCTCTATCATATCAATATATCAACCAATGAATTTTGCTAAAGTAACATCAGAAGTAGGCATGTAGTCTAATTAACTTTATTTTTCACCGTAGAAAGTAGAATAGACCCGAAATAAAAAAAGAGTAATACAATAGATCCAAAGAAAAAAATTAACAACAAGAAATTTAGTCCTCTTTATACTATGTATATTTATGAATTTAGTTCATGTATTCTAATTTGATCAATTTTAATCTTTATATCTTTTTAATACTGATCGTTCGATCTTGATCCAAATAATATATGATAATATCATTGCTTAAAATGATCAAATTTAAATTAACATATTCTATAACTATTGTTTAAATCAAGATCGAAATTTCAATCCCTTAAAAGTACAACAAATAGAATGCATGGATTAAATATATACTTATACATAGTATAGGGACTGATAGAAGAACTTGACCTAAATTAAACATAATTAATTAACCTAATTAGAATCATTCCTATAAATACCAATCTTAAAAAGCCGCCCCTTGGTTTTTCCCTGCTCCCCGCTCCGTTGTACGCTCTTTTTGCAGATTAAGTTTCTGCTTCTCATATACGGTGAGATGTCCATAAACCTTCTGTTTTTCCTTAAAAATTTAGCTTTCGATTATGAAATTTTCATAGGCTTGATGGGTTATCAGTTGTTTCGAGTTCTTCTGCAAGTTTTTCATACTTTACGTTGTTTTTTACATTAGTTTTTTCAATTTTGGTTCAAGTTTCCTCACTATTTGTCATTGTTTTAGTCCTTAAACTTTGATCCAACATGAAACAAAAGTTTCTTGTAACTTGTTTTCTATAAGGTTCTTTGATCACTCATACGTTTATTGCATGATTATTGTCGTGAGCAGATGCCTAGCGTCAATCTAGACCAATCCGACAAGGACTCCGAGCCCTTTCTCGAGGTCGATCCGACCTGTCGTTACGGTCGTTACACGGAGCTTCTAGGCTGCGGAGCAGTTAAAAAGGTTTACCGTGCATTTGATCAAGAAGAAGGCATTGAAGTTGCATGGAACCAAGTCAAGCTAAGAAATTTCTCCGACGATCCATCGATGATCGACCGGCTTTATTCGGAGGTCCGGCTGCTAAGATCATTGGCCAACACCAACATTATCTCATTGTACAACGTTTGGCGCGACGAGGAACACAACACCCTCAATTTCATAACCGAAGTCTGTACTTCGGGGAATTTGAGGGAATATAGGAAGAAACATAGACAAGTTTCTATGAAGGCGTTGAAGAAGTGGTCAAAGCAGATTTTGAAAGGCTTGAACTATTTGCATGCACATGAGCCTTGTATCATTCACAGAGATCTTAATTGCAGCAATGTTTTTGTTAATGGAAATACTGGTCAGGTATGCTTTTTGGTTACATAAAGTTTATTATTCTTTTTATTTTGTTTGCATGTTTGGTCACTAGGAAAAAGCTAAGAAAAAGTTGGGGAATATAATTCTCTCTTGTCACTTTGGATTTTGATGAACAGGTTAAGATTGGTGATTTGGGGTTGGCTGCAATCGTGGGGAAGAATCATTCAGCGCATTCGATCCTCGGGACACCAGAGTTCATGGCGCCGGAGTTGTACGACGAACATTACACCGAACTTGTCGATATATACTCATTTGGTTTGTGTGTGCTTGAGATGGTGACTTTGGAAATCCCCTATAGTGAATGTGACAGTGTGGCCAAAATTTACAAGAAAGTGTCAAGTGGGGTGAGGCCTCAAGCCTTGAGCAAGGTTAGAGATAATGATGTGAAGGCATTCATTGAGAGATGCATTGCTCAGCCCGGGGCAAGACCGGCGGCAGCAGAGCTGCTCAAAGATCCGTTTTTCAATGAAGTTGTTGATGATGACGAAAATGAACAATAGTACTTAGGTATAGATTCTTGTTTTTGTATTGTTGTTTTTTTTTTAAATTATTATTTATGTTTATGATTGCAAATTCCAAACTCAAACTTGTTTTTGTTTTGATTTTTTGCAAGTAGGCTAATTGGATTAAACTAGTTCAATTTGTACATATGCTTTCACAAGCATAAATATAGTTTGAATGGGAGAAGATTGAGTGTGAACTTTGGTTTCTTGAGCATGAATTCCTCAATATTTTATGTTTTTTTTTGTCAAACTTAGACAAAGATTAAATGAGGTTTAGGTTGTATTTGAAGCAAAGTCAAATTAAATACATACAACTAAAAAGAAAGATACATTCAAAGGGTTGAATGAATGGGTTGTTGTAATTAGAAGATGCTATGTTTTTTGAAGATTAGCCAACCTAAATTGGCTCTTTGCACTGACATGGAGCTGAGAAAACATATATTATATTATATTGTATTATATTATATTATATTATATTATAAGCAGTTGGGTGATAAAGAGGCCTTTTGTTATGTATTTGCTGTCACACTCTAATTTGTTGGGAAATTATTGCTATAGCCTGGCACAGATCTGGCTGGCCTGCACTGGTTTCCATTTCAAAATAAAAGAAAAGTTGCAGATTTGATGATATGTTAAAGTTTGCGACTGCTTTTCTTTGACATGTCAACAAAACAAACTTTGGTTTAAATTACTGTATATTGTTCTCTAATGGAATATTATGTACAATATGCCTTTGATTTAACTCAGGGATTTGGTTTAAATAAAATGGGAATTACTTGCTATTTTCAGTTGGAATGACAGAGTCATGATAGAAGTTGCATATAAATTTTGTTTATGGATATTCAGATAAATTCAAGACAAAGAAATGGTGAAACAATGTATGTTGCTTAGGATGTTCCATAAAACAAACACTGTTTTTATCCCTAGGTATATCTCTTAATCTTATCACTTTCTTGAGCATGATGTTTCTCGTTTTTGTGTTATCAGCAACCTAACTAAACAGAGTCCTTTTTTCAACGAAATGATCGATGAAAGTCTCATGTAGAAGTTGCTTTTGAATAAAACACAGTTAAGAATCCTTATCTGGACAATGTCCTTTGAAGATGTCATATTAGGTTGAAAACTAAGAAACAATATTTGACATCCCCAAAGATAAAAACAAGGATAATATAAATTTACTTTGATTTATAAAGATGACCGAAGACAAAGAAATGGTAAAACAATGCAGTTTGCTTCCTGGGATGGACAGACATGTTTTGAAGGGGATAATATGCATTGCAGTTGTTCCAAAAAATAAACTAGGAACTGACTGTGGAATGAGATTTCCCGAAATCACTGCTCGGTTAAATCCAAACATTGATGGCTTTAACTGTGTTGTCAGCAATATATGGTACCTCCATATTAGAAATAAGGCTTGAGAATATTTGTAAGATCTATTCCATTGGGGTATCAAATTGCTTTGAAACTAAGGAAATTCCTCATTTGCATATCAAAAACAAAAAGGGACAACAATCTGTAGCTTATTGAGAAATTAAAGATACAGATGAAGTTGGAAAGTGCAGGTCAACTGTTTCGACATATCGAACTGCAAAATGCTAATAGGTATCTAAAATTACTCTACTAACAATTCATTTGTTTGGGATGGTTCCATGGACTCTAATCTTTTGAAATATCTGAAAGCGCATGGACATTCCAACCAGCCATTTCAACTCCCATCAATCTAATATCAGGATGAAACTGCTGCAGGACCTTCATAAGTATAGTGAAGATGATTCAAACAAACTATTGGTGTCTTTGCTGCCTTTATTTCTCGGCTTCGGGGTCTTCTGCGTGTTCTAATACTGTATGAGCAAGAGATCAGATACAAGAAGGAAAGAGAATGAGATTCCAATGGCTCTCAAAGAATCTCCTCGCGAACTTGCTCCGGTCAATGCCATACGAGAATTGAGGCTGGAGGTAAGTTTAACTCGATGATCACTTAGATGCCTCAGCTCATGTTCTTTGCCGAAGACCATTAAACCTTTAACTCGATGATCACTTAGATGCCTCAGCAGATTTACAAAGCCAAAGCTCTTGCACATGCTTTTACAAGGTAGTACTTAAGAACAATGCCACTTATCTGTCAAAGGATTGAAGAAACTGCAGGTAAGTTTCAAAGAGTTTGGCCAAACAACTAGGCAGATTGGGAACTTGATGCATCGAAATATCTTCCATCCTCATGTCAGTTACCGTTGTACTAACCACAAAAAATTACTGTTCTACAAGTACCAGAGCAATGGGAGCCTCCTAAACTTGCTACAAGGTAAGATTTTCAACTTTTCAGCAAGCATGAATGTCAGAATGTGCACACACAACACCTCAAACATAACAGTATTGCGTTATTCTTTCGCAAAAACACGAGAAATCAAGACTGTTTTTGTTAACCAGCAGGCTACATCGAGGGTAAAAATGAATTCCATGGAGGCTTAGACTGACAATAGCAAGAGGAATTGCAAGGGGATTGGCATTCATATACCAGAGTTCCGATAACCCGGAAAGCATCCCTCATGGAAATCTAAAGCACTCAAATATATTATTGAGTGAAAACATGGAACCATTGATTAGTGAATAAGGGATTTCAAGGATTCTAGACCCCAAACAGAATTGCCTCTTCTCTTCCAACGGTTATATGGCACCCGAGAAAAGTTTATCGAAGGAATCGACTTTTTTCAGCTGGAGTTTCTAACCAGCAAAACCGTGGAGAAAACCGGAGTAGACCTTCCTAAGTGGGTTGGGTCAATGGTGAGGGAAGAAAATGGATCGGAGAGGTGTTCGACAAGGATGTCCCTAGGAGTGCAATGCAATGGGCATTTCCTTTGCTAAATATTGCTCTCAAGTGTGTGTCACATTCTCCTCAAGATAGACTGACTACAACGGAAGTTGTGCTGCAAATCAATGAGGCTTTTCATGCACTCAAAGATCGTTCAGTTTTGTCTATTTCTTCTTTGGCATCCGGCCACCCGGATTGCTGTATGCTTCATAGTGTCATACCTGAGACATGGGACACTCCAGGATCAAATTATTAGTGGACATTTCAATATGTTTTTAGAGGAAATAAGACTATGTACCATTGAAGAACTTCCATGTTAAGCTAAATAAGACTACCTATCTAAACCCTTTAGAAGAAATACAGAAGCCACTAAAATTACAAGTCATGTTATTGTCATAATAAACTTCACAAGTACTTGTCTGTTGTTTGCTCTCTTTTTTTTTTTGTCTGAAAGTTACCTGCTAACCCTTTGGTGATTGAAATACATCTCAGTCATTAACACACACAGAAACCATTCCAAGATCATCCATTCCAAGATCATTCATTTTCTGCTTAATCCAAACAAAGTTTATGTATTCAAAAAACTTCGAATACAGGGAAAAAATGAATATATCCGTATCTGTAGCCAAATACATGCTTACAAGTAGCTTTTCTCTTACCAAAGACATTTCCTCTGTACAGTTCTTTCAGGCAGAAAAACTGTTTATAAGGCTGCACTTTCTAGTTCTTCAACTTGCCATTTCTCTACTCCTATTTGATAAAACAACAGGGCAATTATCATTAATTATAGTCTTGTAATAATCTCAAAATGGCATGTTAAACAAGCAATATATAAATATATTATCGTAAAAAAATAATGGATGCTGTATTTGGGATCATCAATTCGATCATTTATAGTCCATTTAATTTTCAAATTTTAAGTTTCCATCCTGACCGAGATAGTAGTCGTAAAATCTGTTTAGGCTCCGTTCGGCGGAACTGTTGAAACACAAACTGGGTAGAGAAGCTGCGTTTGGGGAGAAGCTGAACCAAAAGCAGCATTTGAGGCCAAAAATGGTAGAAAAGCTGGGCAAAGATGGGGAGAAGTGGGGTGTTCGGTGAAGCTTCTCCAAAAGCGGGGTGGAGAAGTAACGCCTAATGAAGCTTTAGTCAAATTCTGTTATCAGTCATTGTATTATGCATAAGTTGTGGATTTAGTTCTTGTTATTCAATTTGATAATCGAAGTTCCTGTAATTTATTATATTTGTGTTGGTTGAATTGAGACTTTTGAAAATCTAAAAAGTACAAGGAATAAAATTGATCGAATTAGAGTACAGGGTCTAAAACCATAATTTATACATAGTATAGAGACTAATGATATAATTTACCCTATATTTTATTTCTAATAAACCAATTTAAATTTCCAATAAGATATATTAAGATCTTGGACCTTGGAAGGAAAAAAACATAATTTATTTTGCATAGTTTCTTACATTGCTTGTTCACTTGTACTATGTTTAAAAGCTGCAGGCCAAACGCCAATTCATTAAATTATGTTCCAAAACATCTTAACTATAAACTAATTTCTCTTTTAATCTTAAATTAGACATATTGGACCTTGCTTTCTGCTTTATGCCAAATAAAATTTACTCCAATTTTAACTGCAAAAAGTTGTTGAACCAATATTAGAAAAATACAAAAATAATCTATGCATTACGCAAGTAGAACCTACCAAAACACTAGTCTTAAATATTCGACATAAGTGTTTGATATAACCAGGGACAAATACAGAATTTTATGTGAGGGATGCGAACTATTAAAAAGTTATATTAGAAATGTAGGGATACGAAATTACTAAATTTTAGAGAGTGTAAAATTAGATTGTTAATAGGACATACAAAAGAAATTAGAGACTTAAACTAAAAATTTAAGAAAATTTAAGAAAATTTAAAATTTTTAGGAGGGGTCAACATCCATCACTGGATATAACATGATCTAATGCTCAAACCTTAACTCGCAAAATACATCAAATCTGAATGTCCTAAACAGAACAAGCATGGGGAGTGAATTTGTGTTTTACAACTCGATCTCAATGTCATTTGAAAAGGTTTCAACTTTTGGAGACTTGAAACAACCCAGAACAAGACATGATGATTGTCATGATGTTTTATGATCCTCTTTTGTGTTCTTTTAGGAACAAAAGAAAAGGTAAAAATTTAAAATAATAATAATAATAAACATTAAACTCCACTAATATTATGTGTGGTCTCAACTCAAGCCAACAAGACTCAATATATACCATAAGGTTCATTCTAACATGATGGAACTTTGGACAACAACAACATGCCAAAATTTTGATCAAACCTGTCTATAATTAAATAAGTTCTGTAAAAAAAATGAAAATTTATTTAAAGAATACAAAAGTTGAAGCTTGATTTGGTTCTACCATTACACCCAAGCAAAGAATAGTTATGTTATATGGATATTTTTAAGTTGTAATAAGATCATTTCATATTGATTTTTTCTTGCAAAAGGAAGAAATAATAATAAAACATCAACATCTCCTGTCATCACTCTTTAAGCTACTCCAAATATTCTTACATCAGAGGATTTGCTCTCAATATCTCTCCATATATACATACACACATATATATATTCTCTCTTCAATATATCTCCATATATACATACACACATATATATATTCTCTCTTTCTCCCTCTACCTCCTTCCTCAAATTCCATTTCTTTTGATTTAATTAAGAGGAGTGGAATAACCAAGAAATATATAGAAAAGAAACAGAGGAGAGGAGAAGAGGAGAGGATTTTTATAAAAAAAATGAGCAGCAAAACCTCCTCTTCTGTTTCCATTGTCATCATTTCTCATCTCAGATCTTAAATTTCTTCCCATTTTCTCATCTGGGTCATTTCCAAGATGGTAACTTTTCTTCCTTTTCTGTTCTTTGTTTCCTGGTCTTTCTCTAGACTTTTTCTTGTCTTGATCCACATATCTCAATTTTCAACTTTTTTTTACTGTCAGGATTCTTGGGTTGTTTTCTGATTGGTGCATGAAGTTCCCAGATGATCCTAGATTGGATTTCACAATTATCAACTCTGTCTTTGATCAGATTCTGTCTGTAATTCATATCAAAAGGTGTGTTTTTTTTCTTCTTCCTTTTAATATTCCTGTTTGATTGTTGTTATTGTTCACATTTTGATCTGTTTTGCTTCCTTTTATCTAAAGGATGGATTCTTTTTAGCTGCTGATGGTAATTGGATAATTTGGTATTGGTTTTTAACTTGTGGAAGAGAGTTTCATTCATTGGATTGGTGTTAGTATTCTGATTGAATTTCAAATTTTGATCTTTGAATCCAATTGTGATACTTTGTTTTGAAAAAAAAGTTCAGATTTTTCCTCATGGGATTGAAATTGGTGGTTGATGATGGTGATTGCAGATAAGATGGAATCAGATCTTGGTAAACTCTTCATTGGTGGGATATCTTGGGACACCGATGAGGAACGTCTCAAGGAGTATTTCGGGAAGTATGGAGAAGTGGTGGAGGCAATGATCATGAGAGACCGTTTTACCGGTCGTGCTCGTGGCTTCGGTTTCATTATCTTTGCTGATCCTGCTGTTGCTGAGAGAGTAATCACGGATAAGCATATGATCGATGGTCGCACGGTATGTGCCTTGACCCCCTTGAATATACTACTAGAAAATCTATACCGAATATAATTTGTTTGAGTGAATTTGTAACCAATGGTCAGATTGGGATAGAGAATGTGATGCAATTGTTTGATCAATTTTCAGGTTGAGGCAAAGAAGGCTGTTCCTAGGGATGATCAGAATATTTTAAAGCGGAACACGAGTGGCATCACTGGTTCTCCTGTTCCTGGACGAACCAAAAAGATTTTTGTTGGAGGTTTAGCCTCATCGGTCACCGAGAGTGACTTTAAGAACTACTTTGATCAGTTTGGTATGATTACAGATGTCGTGGTGATGTATGATCATAATACGCAAAGACCAAGAGGGTTTGGTTTCATCACTTACGATTCAGAGGAAGCGGTAGATATAGTTCTGCATAAAACATTTCATGAACTCAAAGGGAAATTGGTGGAGGTCAAGAGGGCAGTTCCTAAAGAACTATCTCCTGGCCCCACCCGCAACCCTGTGATCGGATATAATTATGGTTTGAGTAGGGCTGCCAACTTCCTCAATACTTATGCTAAGGGATATAATCTTAGCCCACTTGCCACATTTGGAGTTAGAATGGATGGTAGGTTAAATCCTCTTCCTACAAGTCGAAGTGGATTTCCTCCATTTAGTGCCACTGGCTATGGATTAGGTGTCGATATGGAACCGGGAATGAGCCGACTCTATGGTGGGAGTTCCAGCTTTGGCAACAGCCTAGGATATGGGGGGATAATTAGTCCCTATTATGGTGGGATTTCGAACAGGTATAACACTCCTATTGGATATGGTGTTGGAAGTGGAAGAAACGATTCTAATTTGAGCTCCGCTACTCGGGATATCTGGGGAAATGAAGGCCTTAGCAATGTCACAAATGCTTGCAACCCTGGTGGTTTCTTGGAGAATGGAAGGGGGGGTTTTGGTCCTTTGGGAAATAGTGGGACTAATTGGAGTGCTCCTCCTCCTGTGCAAAGTGGAGGCAATGCTTCTAGCTATACCGGTGGGACTGCCGGTTACGGGAGTGCTGATGACAATTACGGGTTTGTAGGGGGAGCATACGGAAGAAACAGTGGCACTGTTGCAGCTCCAACATCAACCGGTAATTTTAAGGGGTCCTATGGGGATCTTTACCGCAGCGGTTCAGTTTTTGGTGATTCAACTTGGCAATCCAGAGCTCCTGACTCGGATGGTCCTAGCTCATTCAGTTATGGGCTTGGCGATGCATCCTCAAATGTTGCCACAAGATCCTCCGAGGATTATGTTGGAAGTTACAGTGTTGCAAGTAGACAGTCCAATAGAGGTAATATTCTCTTTAAGCAGTCCTGAAATTCAATTATCTGAATGTTATATTAACGTTGTAAGACCGACCATTTTATTTATGCTGATATGTTGAGGCTCGAGAGGTGAATTCGTCTCTTTGTTTTGTGCTTATCCAGGAATTGCTGCCTAGGCGATCTGTTATTTGTGTATAAGAAGTTATGATGTAGGGTGAATAAATTGCAAAAACAGGCTAAGGATTTGCAAATTCGGATACACAATACAACTGCCATTTTACTATGTCAGCTTGCAAGGAAATTGATCTTATGACACTAATGAGGGTTATTGATTTGAAACATGCACATTCAGAGTGAGCAGTTACAAGGGGTTTTCTGTAAGGTTTGAGATTCGATTTGTTTTTTATTCTCTTTTACTGTAATAGTGAAAATTTAGGCTCGTTTTCTTGGCATTCGAGTGAGATGTACAATCAGATTGCGGGATATATACTCCGGAAGACCGGTTCCAACTAATGTACCGGGCATCTTCAGCAAGGCCGTACATCAAACCATAGGCATTTTCTTTTTAAATTTGTAATGCCCTGGCAGAGTTGCTGGTTATTGTCATATTATCTGGGATTGTTTGTCTCTCAGATTGTAAGGAGTTTTCTGTTCAATTTACCAGTGTGAAACATTGGAGGGATATCCAGTTATCCGAACAAAATAAGTAACAGAACACTCTGATTCAATACATAAACACAGCTTTACTCACAGAATATGTAGATAACACTTTACTTTTACTGCTATTCTCTCTGTCGGTCCGTCGCACTCGACATTTTTTCCCTTGATCTTCTGCATGCTTGCTAGATTACAATGGCTGTAAATGTACCTCTATGGACTGTTTCACTTTGTCTTGAATGTTACAATGCCTGATTATGCTCACGGATACATCTTCTGTTACAAGAAAACTCCGAAATCACTTTCTGTGAGCAAACATTTTCCACTTGAAGTTTGCCAGAAAATGATAATATCAGCTTTTGTTCATAAATGAATCTTTGTCAACAAGAAAAGATCATGTCCCCATGCATGATTGATATTGGTAGTTCTGCTGTACAACAAGAAAAAGGTTGCTGGACAAGTTTTTTAGCCTTAAATTAAGCTGTCGTTCTTTAGACTCCCTGGTGTAGCGACCTTTTTAAAAAAAACTTTTTCTTTCTTTTGGAAAATAAAAAGATTTGGAGTCGCCACCGGTCACTTGGATAAGGTAGACTGGACACTACAAAACCATAGATTCGTGAAATTGGGTTTGAGAGTTGGTTACGTGTGGGGAAAGATTAGCTCCCGACAACGCCCGAAATCGGTACCGAATCATATATTGCTTTTAATCGATGAAAATAAATGAAATTCAAATTAACTCTAATTAAGTGTTCTCAATTGAGTATGGACTCTAGTTAGGTGAGTTTAGTCAAATTGGTGGGTTTGAATTAATTAAACATTTAATTAATAATGGTGACGATATAACGAACCATAGATTAAACCGACATCGAATAAGACCGACTGTTGTGTTAATTTACGGTTCGAATTTCGTACATCACCTTTATGCATGATACAAGCATTTAGACATGATGATATGGTTTGTCAACTTTTAATTAATATTTACCTTCGGACGGTAAGAATTAATTCAAATATTTAGTCAACATCCATCGAGCCAAGACTGTTACGACACAAATATCGAGATTAATGAATACCTCCTTTTTTGGGTTTAAGTTAATTAATTTTCATATCCAATTAGAATATTGAAAGTTATATGAATGACAATTAAAAATGTATGACATGAAAGACTTTTTAAAAAGAAACCATAGGCCCACTAAAGTCCTATCCTAAAAGGCCCAAAATATGAAAATTTAATTAGTGATTTAATTATTAGCTAAGTTAGCCTAATATTAACCCTAAATTAATTAACTCAAAAAAGAAACTCCTAATGATTTACAAATTGTCATGATTCTATTTAAAACGAATCAAATTAATTAAATCGTGATTGGTAATTAAGAGGTGTTCAACTAATTCAATGAATTTAACATTTATCCCAATAAGCCAAGGATAAATTTAAATTGATTAAACTAATTCAAACCTTAAATCTAACTATAGCTCTAAAAATCTAATCCTAAATCTAATTTAATTAATTTAAAGATTATGTCTCAATAAGCTGAGCGCACACTTTAGATTAATTAAATTAAATTACCTTAAACTATCCTAAAAGGCCCAAAAACTAAGGTTTCAACTAATCTAAAAGAACCTATACTTAATTTAATTAATCTAAACACACACCCCATTAAGCCAAATGTATGTTTTAAATTAATTGAATCAAATTCTAAAGGCTAAACTATTCTAATAACAAAGCAAAGAAACAAGGAAATTGAACCACAAATTGAATAAATTGAGAAAAGCTAACATAACTAAAAGGCAAGCATGAAATAAAACCAACCATACATGTGAAACCATAATATATAATGTACTATATAATATGTACTTAAAGTATGTACAAATACCTATAATAAAATATTGTATATGTATGTACGTACGAGTATATATATATATATATATATATAAACCTTTGACGGAAGCCTTCAAACTATATAATATATAAAATATGTACTATAATATACATAATATATATATAAAGCATTAGACATATATTCAAATATAATACTAACATATATATATATATATATATATATATATGCGTATAGCTCATAAAAAAGGTTTAACAGTCATATACGTACAATATTTTAAACTATATTTTATAATATATATATATGAAATATTAAATGTATACTCATATATGTAAAATCATATATTATATATGTTACATATAGAAAATATATATACATTAAAACTACATATTATATCTTAAAGCATATATTAGGCCAACATATGGTATATACAAACACTTTATATTATACAACAAAAACTAAGCGCTATGTGAAACAAACATTACGAACAAAATATAACACATATATATTCACAATACCACATTATAACAAGGTAAAAAACAAAATCAACAGAATAAAGATTGAAAGCTAAATATGCATGGGAAAAGAGGAAATTTAGGGTTTCACGCTTGGATTTGGGACCAAAATTAACAAAACCAGAAATTTGAAGGACCCAAAAAGAGATTTGCCCACCAAAAATCGAAACCAGGACGATATTGTAGCACAACTCAAAACTGGAGGGACCGGGGATGTAATTTAAAATGCGGAGACCCTTTCGCGTGTAATAAATAAGACAAAGATGGATTTATGTTGTAATAAGATCATTTTTGAAAGGGGTCGAGTATAAAACATATTTTGGGAGAGATTTTGCCCTTTTTTCATTTTTAAAAACCGTTATATGAAAAGGTCCCCCATTTTTCTCCGTAATTCGAATGAACACAGCCGTGGTATTCATCCATGTCGCCGCAATTTCCAGAATTTAGCCACTTTCTGTCGGGTCGGCCGCTGTCCGCCGGAGGCCGGCGAACCCAAAGAAAGCCCCAAAATAATTCATTTTTCTTTCTCAACCTAAATCCGAAACTTGTTTTGAGAAATACCAAACAAAAACTCCCTTTTTTGATAAGCCGAAGGAAGAATCCCCTTTTTGAAAAATAAAAGCCTCTCTAAACCCTTCGATTCACCATTTACGACTCAGGAAGTCAGAGGATTGTCATCGAAGGGGGTGCACGTCCATCTTCAGAAAGCCCTAGGACGGCCGAAGAACTCAACCGACAGAGTGGTAAACTCAAAACCCTAGATTTTATGCTTATGATATGCACTGGATACGAAAGGATATACCTCAAATTGCTTTTGCTTTTCTATTGCTATTCTTTGAAATCCAACCAAGTTTCGAACTATGGTTTACAATTGTGTTTGGCTTTCTTATATAGCCCATTGACTTTACATTGGAATTTATAAATTGAAGAAAAATTCGAAATCCTATTGGTTGCCCTGAGTTTTTTATTTGTATTTGTCTATGGTCTCTGATATTGTCTTTGCCTCTTTTGGTTATTTGATGCCCTGTGTTTTTTGTTGTTGTATGTTGCTGATGCTCGAACAAGGGGGACACAGACTGGAGGAGGCTGACTCCTGAAATTATAGGCCCGTGAATGCGCGTTGAGAGTAGAAAAGATGGGGTGTCGTCCTCGCACGCGCACGTTGAGGATGTAGGGGGCGGATGTAATCGGCATACTCGCAAGAGTCGATCTTGGCCATCCGATGCAGTATTGATCTAATGGTTGAGGGGCCGCGATACAGGATTAAAGTACGGCCTAGGGTTTCTTCTTCGAAGAGGCCATCTGGATCGTTTGATCAGCAGCCATATCTAACGGTCTAGATATGGCAGCGCAAGGTGTTACGCGTATTAAGTGTTTCGCAATTGGTGCAAGTGTACACGTCGCAAGTTATAGTATAGTATAGATATCATCTCCCTACTTTTGGAATCTAACTTCTCGCACTGAAAGAAAAACACAATTTGGTGATTGTAGGAGTTCTAATTAACAAGAAAATAAAAGAACAATTAAATAAAAAGAAGATGTAATCGAATAAGAGAGAGTAGGCTGGGTTATCGTGAGTCATGGTGTGATAATTGAATGGACCGTCGTGGTAATTGAGTGCTAGAGTAGCTCAATTACTTCAATAATTGAATCCAGTCGGATTGCTAGGGCAATTTTGCGACAACCTGGGTAATTCTGCGACAACCTGAGAAATTCTGCAATTGCCTGGGCAGGTCTGCGATTTCCTGGGCAAGTCTACGATTTCCTGGGCAACTGGAAATGGAGCGATTGCTTGGGAAATTGGGCGAAAACTTTCAAAGTTCGGTGAAACGTTCTTCAATGGTTTCTCGTTATCCCTAACTCGAAACACTTTTAATTGTACATGCCTTGATAATATATCCCTGCGTGAACCAAGGGTGAACAATAACCTATCTTGCGTTCCTTTTAGCCGTTGAAATTTGCAACTTATCCCTAAGTCGAATTAGTTTTCACCATCGATTGATTGAATAAAGACCATGTTCATTTGTTTCTTGAATCTAACTCTCCCGATATTAGATAAATAGATGAATTCATAAGATCCTCTACCAATTCACTCGCAAAATTTAAGAACCAAGAATGAACAAACTTTGAAGTAAAATTGCAAACTCAATACCTAAACAAATCCAATCGTTTTCACAACCACAAAAACACAATAACCCAAGCCAAACAAGTTTAGTTCATGGCTAGGCACAAAATAAACTCAAGAATAAAATCCCTAAACATGAATCGAATAAAAACAAAGAAAAAAAAAGAAGATATCAAGTAGACCTAGTTTTCTCTCCCAATCGCACACCTCTTGAAGTAGGCGGCTAGGTCTTCTATTTATAGGATTTGGCTAGGTCAAAGTCTTTCTTGAGGAGGAAGTTAAGCTGGAATTTAAATAAAATAAAAGAAATAGATCTCTTTTATTATATATTTATTTCTCCAAAAACTTCTCATAAAACTCTTGGTAAACCTCTCTTTTTCGATACACATTGTACCAGACTTACCCGTATACTATCGAAGATAGGATAGATGATGCCGACATCAAGCCATTTGATGATTTCCTTCCTCACGACTTCCTTCATAGCAGGGTTAAGCCTTATTTGTGCCTCAATTGTCTGTTTATGATCATCCTCCAATAGAATTTTGTGCATACATACTGTCGGGCTAATTCCCTTCAAGTCGGAAAATTGTCCATCCTATTGCCTTTTTGTACAATGCCAACATGTCGATCAACCTCTTTTCCTGTTCAGGCTGTAACTCAGAAGAAATTATTACAGGTAAAGTGTGATCGTTCCCCAAGTAAGGATATTTCAATTGCCCTGAAAATGGTTTTAATTCAAGAATAAGATGTTGCTCAATAGAGGGTTTTTCGGTCTTACCTTCCTTACCTGAGTAGTCCAATGGTTCAAAATACTTACCTGGATAACCTGCTATCCAATTGGCTTCATCCTGCTCTTCATCGTCCGACTCTTCAAGTTCCTCAAGTTCGGCAATACAATTGTCGAGGCAATTGTTAAGGCAATCTTCCTCTATGTTAAAATTGAATTCAGTGGTGGCGTGGATGACTTGGCATTCTTCTGGATCGTCAGCATGTTTAAGGGTTTAGAAAATATTGAGCTTCACTTGCTGGTCATTTACCCTCATGGTGAGTTCTCCTTTCTCAACATCTATCAAGGTCCTTCTTGTTGCTAAAAACGGTCTCCCAAGAATAATGGGTGCGAACTCATCTACTTCACAATCCAAAATAACGAAATCAGTGGGAAAAATAAATTTATTGACTCTTACCAGGATATCCTCGATTTTTCCCTCTGGATGCACATAGGATCTGTCTGCAAGTTGTAGCATCACTGTTGTTGGTCTTGCCTTCCCTATTCCCAATCTATAGAAAACAGATTTCGACATGAGGTTTATGCTTACTCCAAGATCGCATAATGCTTTCTTAACATAGTGGTTTTCGATCGAACATGGTATTGTGAAAATGCCGGGATCTTTAAGCTTGGGTGGCATGCAATTATGTAGCATAGCCATGCATCCTTCTGTCACAACAACTGTTTCAAATTCCCCTAGCCTAGTCCTCTTAGAGACGATGTCTTTAAGGAACTTAGCATAGTTCGACATTTGTTCCATTGCTTCAACCAATGGTAAGTTGATGTGGACTTGTTCCAAGATGTCAAAGAATTTCTTGAACTGGTATTCTCTCTTTTTCAGTTTCAATCTCTATGGAAATGGTGGTGGAAGTCGGATGTCTTCAATCTTTTCATTGGTTTGGAACTTGATGGAAGGATTTGCCGAGGTATCGGGACTTGCCAAAGCTTGTGCGGTTGCCGAGGCATGTAGAATTGTCGTGGCATTCTCTTATTCATCAGTTTTGGCAGAGGTTTTGTTGTTGGACTCATCTTTTTGGACAAAAGGTTGCTCTCTTGGTCGGTTTATTAGCTGGGTAGGTGCATCATTAAGCTTCCGTCCGCTCCGGGTGGTGATTACTTTACACTGCTCATGGCCTATTCTTTGGCGACCTTAATATCGCTAAACCGCCTGGTGGTCTCATATTCAAGTTCTGAACGAATTGCCTGACTTGAGTCTCCAATGACTTTAGGACGCCTTTTGGTTTTGCAATCTCATCTCAGTCCTGTTGATAAAGACATAAGTTCTTTTCATGAAATTATTATTCTCGGCCATATATGATTCAATTTTTAACATAATAGTATTGAGAGAATTTTCCAAAGAACTGGATGGTGTCGATTGTTGTTGTGGCATCTATTGTTGCGACATCTGTTGTTATGGAATCTGTTGTCGTGGCATGTTCTACTGGAATCCTGATGCTTGTGTGTTCTGATTGTTCTGATTAATGGCGTTGTTTGGGTTGCTCAATGAAAAATTAGGGTACTTCCTCCAGGCTAGATTGTATGTGTTGGACATCACATTGTTGTTCCAGTTGTAGTTTCCAACGTAAAAGCTAGATTCTGGGTTCTGCGAACACTCAGAAGAATCATGGTTACCATTATATAAATCACAAATTGAATTTACTACCTTGATCTCTTGTGTGCTGCCAGGCCGCTGCATGTTCTTAACCATATTGGTTAAAGCGACCAATTATGCAAAAATAGATCCTAATGAATCAAGCTCATTAATCGTGACATTGCGTTTGACTATTCCCCTCTGGGTGGTTGGGAACTGATAATCGTTCTTGGCAAGACGATTCAGGATCTCTATCGCTTCCTCAGGTGACTTGTCGAGGAGTATGCCATTTACCGAGGCATCTAGCATCATCCTTGTCGGCGTGTTCACTAAGTTGTAGAACATCATCACTTGCGTCCATAGTGGGAATCCGTGTATGGGACATTTGTGTAAAAGCTCTCTATATCGCTCCCAAGCCTCATACATGGATTCATCGTCTGCCTGCCGAAAAGAAGTAATATCATTACGCAACTTATCAGTCATATTTGTATAACTAAATCTAGCAATAAAATCATGACACAAATCCGTCCAAGATCCTATAGATCTAGATGGAATACTATTCAACCACGTTTTTGCCCTATCCCTCAGTGAATAGGGAAATAATTTTAGCCTTAGGATATCTTCATAGACTCCTTGTTGCTTGAATAAATTGCAAATCTCTGAGAATGATTTGAGATGTTATCTGGCATCTTCAATTGTCGAGCCACCAAATTGACCAATTGTGTTGATCATGTTGAACATCACAGGTTTTAATTCAAAGTGGGCAGCTTCTATCTCGGGTGCGACAACTCCTGGATTGAGACCGTTGAGATCTTCCACTAAGTAGTCTCGGATAGGTCTATTTCGAATAGGTTGTATGACTGGATCTCCTCCTCCTCTTGCTACGGCATTCTGGTTACCATTGGTATTTAGATTGCCGTCTGGGTTATCTTGTTGTTCTGCCATTGCTGCTTGTTGTTCTCGTCTTCTTCTGTGAATAACTCGTTCTATCTCGGGTTCGAATAGGTAGTCTTGTGCTATTGGTCTCACCCTGGTCATACACAGATGTAAAACCAAAGTTGTAAGTCCCTTGAAATCGATTAGAAATAAAACAAAAATTAAAAGAAACAAAGGTGCAAGAACTTTAAAAACAAAGTCGCTATTGCCAATCCCCGGCAACGGCGCCAAAAACTTGTTGCGCTTAGTAAGTGCTTCGCATTTGGTGCAAGTGTACACGTCGCAAGTTATAGTATAGTATAGATATCGCCTCTACAGGGATTGGTGCTACTTCAGGAATCTAACTTCTCGTACTGAAAGTAAAAACACAATTTGGTAATTGTAGGAGTTCTAATTAACAAGAAAATAAAAGAACAATTAAATAAAAAGAATATGTAATCGAATAAGAGAGGGTAGGTCGGGTTATCATGAGTCGTGGTGTGATAATTGAATGGACCATCATGGTAATTAAGTGCTAGAGTAGCTCAATTGCTTCAACAATTGAATCCAGTCGGATTGCTGGGGCAATTCTGCGACAACCTGGGTAATTCTGTGACAACCTGGGAAATTCTGCAATTGCCTGGGCAGGTCTGCAATTTCCTGGGCAAGTCTGTGGTTGCTTGGGCAGCTGGGAATGGAGCGATTGCCTGCGCAATTAGGCGACAACCTTCAAAGTTCGGTGAAGCGTTCTTCAATGGTTTCTCATTATCCCTAACTCGAAACACTGTTAATTGTGCATGCCTTGATAATACATCCCTGCGTGAACCAATAGTGGATAATAACCTATCTTGTGCTCCTTTAGCCGTTGAAATTCACAACTTATCCCTAAGTCGAATTAGTCTTCACCATTGATTGATTGAATAAAGACCCTGTTCATTCGTTTCTTGAATCTAACTCTCCCGATATTAGATAAATGGATGAATTCATGAGATCCTCTCCCAATTCACTCGCAAAATTTAAGACCCAAGAATGAACAAACTTTTAAGTAAAATTGCAAACTCAATACCTAAACAAATCCAATCGTTTTCACAACCACAAAAACACAATAACCCAAGTCAAATAATTTTAGTTCATGGCTGGGCAAAAAATAAACTCAAGAATAAAATCCATAAACATGAATCGAATAAAAATAAAGAAAGAAAAATAAGAAGATTTCAAGCAGCCTTAGTTTTCTCTCCTAATCGCACACCTCTTGAAGTATGCGGCTAGGTCTTCTATTTATAGGAGTTGGCTAGGTCAAAGCCTTTCTTGAGGAGGAAGTTAAGTTGGAATTTAAATAAAATAAAAGAAATAAACCTCTTTTATTATATATTTATTCCTCCAAAAACTTATCCTAAAACTCTTGGAATTTAATCTCCCTTTGATCTCCAAGAACTCCTCGTAAATATGAATTTAAATATTCATTAAATGCTGCATGGAAATCCAAATCGTTGGGATTTATCTCTCACTTTTCATGCTTATCCCTAATGAGGTGGATTTGTCCTGACATGCCTCAGCAATCTGCTCAGCATGGCATTTAGAAGACAACTTCGATTGCCTTGGCAGATCCTTCAGTTTCCTTCCTTAGTTGCCACCACAATCTCCTACTTGCTTGTGCAATTAGATCTTGCACACACAACAACACACACCAGCAGTACCTCTTTCTACAAAATCAACTAAATTATGAAATCAAGCATGAGGGTGAAGGAAACTATGCAATTATGCATGAATGACTAAAATGTAACTAAAATGAGCCAAAGTATAAAAATAATATGAGTAAAAAGGGTTATAAAATAGTACTTTTGAACACTTAATACAAGGATAACAATTCGTTAGGATTTTTTTGGAGTTATCTGATTTCGGGCCATATTGGGCCAAAACGTATTAATATTATTATTTTTTGGGATTTTAAATTTTAATTGTAAATGGACATTTTCATCTTGGGCATATATTTATAATATATTGGGCTTTTATTTATCCTACATAGTTTTTTAATTTTGATATTGGTTTATAATAATAACGATAATAATAATAGAATATAATAATACCAATAGCAATACTACTACTAATAATGATGAATATAAATATAGGATAAACTGCATAAATGGTCACCGAACTTTTAGGACAGATTCATTTTGGTCACCGTACTTTTAAAATATTCGATAAGGTCTTTTATTCCGTGTTCGATATGGTCCCTCCCGTCATATTCCGTTAAGTAACGCTGATGTGGCCCGTTTGTTAGTTATTTTTCTCATTAAAATAATACATTAAATAAATTTCATATGAATTAAAATAAAGGCTTTCTTAAATTATATTTAAAACCCTAAAAATCTAACTTTTTATCTCATCGTCTTCTCTTCCTTTCGTTCTCACTCTGAACAAGCAACGGAGGAAGTAATTTTTTTGTCATGCTTTTGTAGAAGATCAGCTGCTTTTGTGGACAGATAATAATTCTGGAAGGAGATTTTTTGACTGCGAGAACATGGGCATGGTTTTAGAAGAAGAAGCTGCAATTTTTTAGTTGGTATGACCCCCCTTTAAATCCACATTCAAGAGATGTTATTATTGGTTCATTAGGGAGAATTAGAACCATGGAAAGGGGAAGAATGAGTGGGCAAATCATTCGGGTCTTTTGTTTGGGGATTTTATTGTACTTGATTTGATTAGGTTAAGCTAATTGGGAAGTTGAAATTTGGTGTTTAGGATTTATTTAGTTTTGGGCTTTTAAGGTTTATTTTAAGAAGCTAAAATTTAGGGTTTAACGTGTAATTTAAGATTTAGGTAAAACTTGAAATGGTGAATTTTGATATGAATTATGAATTTGCATTCCTTCTTTAACAATGTACATTTTTGTTTATTAATTCCAATTTGAATTCTTTAAAGGTATACTTGAAGATATGTTTAATTCTCTAACATAATAAACAATCCCTACCAACATATTTGAATATGTAGTCCTGTATATTTGAAGATGTTAAACTGTGTTATAAAAACTAATAGAATTATGATCTTGCAGAAACATTTAAAAGCAATGTTTCATAATTAGCTCTTAATTGTTTCATAACAAAAATGTAAATTTAATAAAAAATGAAACAAACCAAATAAACTGAAATACGAATTTCATTTATTGAACATCATGCATATTAGAATGGTAGAAGTTACATAACAAAAGGTAGGCTTGTACCTTCTACCTCAAAATGTTTTCCTAAACAAAATATTGTTTCTTACCAATGGTATCTTAAACCTAAGCCATTTACCATTGTATGGTACCTACACCAAAACCATCAAAAAGAAGGTTGAAAGTATCCATACATGAATAAGTTTATACAAAAACTTGCACAAAAATGGCACTTAAAATTCACCGATGTTAGTCTAACTTTTTACACCACAAAAAACTAAAATTCAAAGCCTTCAATTGTTCTTTGGTTTGAAACAGCCAATTGATTCTTTTGAACTTGGAAGCACATTTTCAGAGGGGGAAGTTGGCAGCATCATCCATCTTATCACTTGACATGGGGTTGGTTGCTGTTGAGTTGGCTATTTTTGTGAGATTTGTCTCCCTGCTGCCCTTTTTAGCTGAACTAATACAAACCTTCTAAACTATATTTGAATAAGATCAAATATTTTAATTAAAGAAAAAAATAGATAATTTAAGATAACAGAAAATTAAATACTCACAGGAAGTTTTGGCGGTCTATCAGATGGTGATGAATGTGTTGATGGTGTAGTTGAAGATGATGGATGTGTTGAAGGTGCTACAGATATAATGGCTTAAGGAGATAAAAATCCAGTTGTTGGAGGTGATATATATGCCGAAGGTGTAGTGGCTGGAGGTGATAAATGTGGACTTGCTAGAGGTGTTGAAGGTGCAGTTGCAACACCCCCAACAAACCGTAGTGTGTTAAGCCTAACATTACCTCTCACCTGACCTCTACATGTCCTTATATTATGGCATGGTTTTCCACATTTTGCCCACTTAATTTATAATATCTTCTATCCCCTAGTAGGGTCATTGTCTTGTTCATCAACAACTTTTTTTCCTTTATTTTCTAGGTCTACCAGGTGGCCTCTTTTGAATAGGGGAAGAATTGATTCCATTGATGGAACCAGTTCCCACTGATTTACTCCTCTAATAGGGTAAATAAAGTTTGAATAAATACTTATTTTAGTTGACGTACGATAGCATGGGTCAACATACTCCTCTAGCCTACGTTGTTCTAATAGCAAGGCACATACATCATGTGCACATGGAATCCCTGTAAAAAAAATTTTAAGACATGTAGAAAATAGTTTAAAACATGTAAGCATTAGTAACTGTAATAAACTAGTAACATATAGTGAAACAATTTAAAACATATAAAAACAGTTTAAAATTGTAATAAACTTGAAAAACTGTAATAAAAATGGAACCCCAAGTTTAGAACATGTAAAAAAATAGTTTAAATTGTAATAAACCTGTAAAAAAAACTGTTTAAAACATGTAAAAATAATTTAAAACTGTAATAAACTGGTAACATAATAAAACTATTTAAAACATGTAAAACAGTTTAAAACTCTAATAAACCTGTAAAAAACTGTAAAAAATAGAGAATCCCAAGTTATAAGCATCAATGTCAATAATGAAATATCCCAAGTTGTTAGGATATTTGTTTCGATATAATAATTGAAAAATAGTTTTAGACTAGATTGAAACGATTTCAAAACTGATTTTAAGTCCAAACAACTTGAAAATATGTTTGATGGGTTTTCAAGGCTTTGGATGAACTTAAAACATTTTTAAAGTAGCAAAACCTCTGATTTTATGCTTATCGTACAGATACGGGTCTACCTATATCAATACGATTAAGGGTTTCAAGCTATAGAGATTTTCCAATAGCCAAAACCCGTACCGGTACAGCTTGGCCGTACCGATATGGAGAGGACCATAGCGATACACCTCGAAATGTATCGTTACCCTTATTTCTCAAACCCCTCAACAACTAGTATCCCGTACCGATACGGATGTATCATGTACCGATACACCTAACCATTTTTCAACGGCTATTTTCCCAACGACTATTTGAATTGCAGACCGTACTGATACACTCCTAAGTGTATCAATATGCACAAGCTGGAAAGAGCTCAACGTCTAGTTTCTGAAGAACACGCACCGTTACGGCTACGCACATATCAATATAGTCAGCTCTAGAACTGCATTTATTGTAGGAAATAAAAGCCCCAACGGCTTCAATTCAATCCCAACGGTCACCAACGGCTATGAACTCATTTGGGAGTATAAAAAGGACCTCCAAGTATCTATAGAAGACTAATGATCCTCAAGTCAACAACATTATGATGTTAAATTTGTCTTAGTGCCTAAATTTCCATTCTTTGTATAGACATACACTTGTGAGCTCAAATTGTCAATGTATGCTCAAGTGTTCTAGGATTTGGGTGAGAGCTTTAGTGTGCAAACATCAACCTTTAGAGGGGGATTTTGTTTTCTAAGTTTTCTCTTGTTTAAGAGTGCTCCCAAAGCTCAGTTTATGAGCTTTGGATGCTAGACTTGGGTTGTAGGTCTAGGTTGTAAAAGGTTGCCTTCTAAGCCTAGAAAAGGGGAAGAATTCTTAGTGAATTGGTGAAATCCTTGGTGAGGAGCTAAGGTAGTGGATGTAGGCTTTGATTAGAAAGTCGAACAACTCTAAATCCTTTGTTTATTTGTCTATCCTTTTGCTTCTACCAAAAACACCCAAAATACTTCTCCACCACTTAGCAAGCAAAACAATTGAGGGAATCAAGTCTATCAATTGGTATCAGAGGAAGGCTCAATCGAGAAGGTTTAACCACCTATTAAGATGATCCAGAAGCTCGATCAACAATATATCCAACCGGTGATAAATGGCGCAATCCATTGACAAGCCACCATTTTTCAACGGTGAACATTATGCCTATTGGAAGAATAGGATGATGTACTTCATCAAGGCAACGAATTATAATCTTTAAGACCTTGTTGAAGATGGACCGTTCGAGCCTCAACGAAGGAAGGTGGATTGGAATGTCAACGACAAGAAGATGATGGAGCTAAACTCCAAGGCGTTTCTAGTGTTATTTTGTGCATTGGGACCGGAGGTTTATGTTACAGTTTCTTCTTGTGAGAATACCAAGAAAGTATGGGACAAACTTGAAGCCACATACGAGGGAACAAACGAATTAAAAGAAACCAATATCATTCTTCTCAACCTTGAGTATGAAAACTTTAAGATAGACCCGGATGAAGATATCAAGAGGATGTTTGACCGATTCCCCACAATTGTCAACCAACTCAAAAGCTTTGGAGAGGACATTTCAGAAGACAAACTCGTTCGAAAGTTGATTTACTCACTTCCCGAATTATGGGAGAGCAAGAAGCCGACTATCATTAAAGCCAAGAACTTGAAGGAGCTCAAGCTTGATAAGCTAATTGGATCCTTGATAACTCATGAGTTGATGTCTAAACCCTTGAAGGGGGAGAAAGATAAGACTATCAAAGAGCAAGGCATTGTTGTTAATGTCATTGCTCTCAAATCCTCCAAATGCCACCATGAAGAATCAAGTAAGAAGGAAAGTGAAGATGAATAGATGGTTCATCTCTTCAAGAAGTTCACTCGATTTATGAAAAGCGAAATGGAAAAATCCAAGTATGAATCGAAGAAGAAGATGAAGAATCCCCAAAGTAGCCATGAATGCAAGGAGATGAGGCACACCAAATACGATTGCCCTCGCTTCAAAAAAAGTGATCATCTTCAAAGAAGGCATATGTGGCAACATGGATTGATGAAGAAGACTCCACCGATAATGAGGTAGCCCACCTATGTCTTATAGCCCTTCAAGAGGGTAAAGTAACTTATAATTCATCTACTTCAAATTCATATTCATTTGATGAATTACAAGATGCCTATGATGAATTGGTTTTAGAGTAAAAATTACATTTTAAAAAACAAGAAATTGGTTTCAAATTTAAAAATTCAAAATGATTTGATTTCTAAAACCAAGGATGAAATTGAAGCAAAACTTAAAGAGTTTGAACAAAAGAATGTCGTTTTACAAAATTTGATTCAAAAGATGGAAAAAGATCATCAAAATGAGTTGGATGATCTTAAGAAAGAAAATGATTTGATTTCCAAAGAACTTGAAAAGAAAACAATTTTTGGAAAATCAAATTTTTATCAAAGACAATCTAGTGCCCCTAGATTTTTTAACAGTAAAGTTTTTAGAAGTATTTGGGTCCCTAAAGGACTAATTACTTCAACTAAAAATGATGAAATTGCAAAATGGATTCCTAAGGGGACTAAATTTTGTGCTACTAATGTCTATGGATCCGAAGCAATTTGGATACCAAAAATTACTTGATTGTCTTGTTTTAGGTGTGATGGAGAATGAGTACAAACATTAAAGGAGAGCTCCATACACACAAGGAAGAACACTTAAAGAATGAGGCTTCACATCCTACCTTCGGTTCAAGTGTGGTAAAACTTAGTTGAATTTATTTGCTTTTCTTGTTTTTTTTTATTTCAATTCAACTAGGTAATCATATATTTGTTGTAATAACATTTAATGATGCTTTGAGTAAGGGGGAGCCAATTTTAACAAAACCAAATTTATGTCAAATTTTCTTTAACTCTCCATTGTTATGGACTTAAAAGTTTTCAAACTTTGGTTTGAAACATTTTTGATATAACAAAAAGGGGAGTATATTTTGAAAAATTGAATTTTCAAGTGAATAAGGGGGAGCTCCAACTATTTATGAATTTTAAATCTCTTATTCAAAATTATTTTATTAAGGGGGAGAATCACAAACAATTTTTCAAGTTGGTTTTGTTATATCAAAAAATGGGAGATTTTTAGGATATTTGTTTTGATATAATAATTGAAAATTAGTTTTTGACTAAATTGAAAAGATTTCAAAAATGATTTTAAGTCCAAACAACTTGAAAATATGTTTGAGAGGTTTTTCAAGGCTTTGGATGAACTTAAAACGTTTTTAAAGTAGCAAAACCTCTGATTTTATGCTTATCGTACTGATACGGGTCTACCTATATCGAGACGATTAAGGGTTTCAAGCTATAGGGATTTTCTAGTAGCCAAAACTCGTACTGGTACAACTTAGTTGTACTGATACGGAGAGGACCATATCGATACACCTTGAAGCGTATCGATACTCTTATTTCTTAAACCCCCCAATGGCTAGTATCTCGTACCGATACGAATGTATTGTATACCAATATGCCTAACCAATTTTTAATGGCTATTTGAATTGCAGGCCATACCAATACACTCCTAAGTGTATTGATACGCACAAGCTGGAAAGAGCTCAATGGCTAGTTTCTGATGAACATGTACCGATACGGCTACCCGCGTATCGGTACAGTCAACTCTAAAACTGCATTTATTATAGGAAATAAAAGCCCCAATGGCTCCAATTCATCCCCAACGGTCACCAACGGCTAAGAACTCATTTAGGAGTATAAAAGGGAACTCCAAGCATATATGGAAGACTAATGATTCTCAAGTCAATAACATTATGATGTTAAATTTGTCTTAGTGCCTAAATTTCCATTCTTTGTATATACATACACTTGTGAGCTCAAATTGTCAATGTATGCTCAAGTGTTCAAGGATTTGGGTGAGAGCTTTAGTGTGTAAACATCAACCTTTAGAGAGGGATTTCTTTTACTAAGTTTTCTCTTGTTTAAGAGTGTTCCCAAAACTCGGTTTGTGTGCTTTGGATGCTAGACTTGGGTTATGGGTCTAGGTTGTAAAAGGTTGCCTCCTAAGCCTAGAAAATGGGAAGAATTCTTGGTGAATTGGTGAAATCTTTGGTGAGGAGCTAAGGTAGTGGATGTAGGCGTTGATTAGAAAGTTGAACCACTTTAAATCCTTTATTTATTTGTCTATCTTTTTGCTTCCACCAAAAACACCCAAAATACAACTTCTCCACCACCTAGCAAGCAAAACGGTTGATGGAATCGAGTCTATCACAAGTTATAATAAGTAAGCATCAATACCAGAAATCAGTTCAATAATTGAAACAATTCACTTTCAACAGTAATGAAATATCCCAAGTTATAATAAGTAAGCATTAATACTAACAATGAAACAGTAACATTTTCGATGTGCACCAATAAAACATGTAAACCTTATACCGATAAGATCTCATTTTCTACAAGAACAATCCCTTGCTTGTAGATGCACAACATGTTGGTCAGATGGACCAAATGCAACTCCATACCTCTCACCCCTAGCATGTGATGGCCAACACCTTTAAGAGACAAATACATTATCAATTAATAACAGTAACATTTCTATATTTAGGGTTCAAATTAATACATGTAATAAATAGTTCAATATTAATGACAAAATTGAAATTAATATTTACCTAGCAGCTTACTCAATTAATGTGTCCATTTTCTTCTGAATTTTAGGGCATAGTAGTCCAGTATACTTCTGAGCAGCTTCAGCCTTTTTTGAAATTCTATGCATCATTTTTGTATGAATAATCTCCATCATGGTGAGGAAAGGCTTATCCCTTGCCTCGGGGATCATTTGTTAATAAAAAGATATAAGTCAAATTGTAATAGAAAAAGATAAGTCAAATTATAATAAGATAAGTCAGACTATCTCTTACCTTATTAAAACATTCAAAGTAGTTATTTAATAACATGTCACATTTTGATCGTGTGGAGAAATGAGACTTTGACCATATAGAAGGATCTTTTGCCTTTAACTACTTGTAAGCATCTTTTGAGATCCTTTTCATTTCTGCCATTGCTTTTTCATAGTCTCTCACAATAGTTGCCCTTGCAGCTTTTCATAAAGCATCTTTTAGTGCTTTTCCTTTGAAACTCTTGTCATTTTTGAAATTTGAGTACAAATGTCTGACACAATTTCTTTTATTAGCATGAGGAAATAACTTTAAAATAGTTTCAATTAGTCCCTGTCATAGTAAAGTAAAAAGAATGACACATACATTTCACAATAAATAATTAAAATAATATGCACAATAAAAATTTAAAATTGTACATTTTGTTTATCAAGAATTAATGTCACGTGGTGAGAGTTAACTATGCCTAATTCTTCTGGCAACAGTTGTAGGAACTAACACCAACTATCACAGTTCTTGAATTCAACGGCTGCCATTGCTATGGGATAAATGCAATCGTTTGCATCAATTCCCACAGCAGCCAATATATAGCCTTGGTAGTAACCTTTAAGAAAACATCCATCTACACTAATGAAGGACCTGCAGTGGTTCTTGAATCCCAATTTGCAACCCTCAAAACAGATATACATCCTAACAAAGAGTCTATTGTCTAACTTGCAAATGGTGGTTGTACCAGGATTTGAGTACCTCAATTCTCCTAAGTATTCATAGATCTTGCTATATTGCTATTTGTAAGAACCTAAGAATTTTTCTACAGCCAATTTTCTCCACCTAGAGCATTTTGCAGCACATACATAACCACCAATTGGTTCTTTAACATCTTGTTGCATTAAGGAATTTGAATATGTTAGGTCAATCTGAAATTTGTGTAAAAGTGTTTTTGCAATCCACTTAGAAGACAATAACCTACCATTTCTTATTCCTCTTTGACAATTATGTTCATTGTTCAAAGTATTAATCTGCCATATTTGATCATTAGGGTCCTTATGATGCAATCTAGATGCCCATAATACCTAAGAAAAAGTACCATTGCTACATATAGCTTGCACTCTTCTATTGTCATTCTTATTAAATGACATACTAAATCTCTAGACCCTACCATACTATCTCACAGCTTCTTTCAAGATGTCCTTAGTAGCAAATATTAAAATTTTCCTCAAAACGGGACATGCCATATCCAATTCAGTATTAAATTTAGGGAACTTTTTTTCCTTCTACTGTCATTGTTATCAGAAGAGGCACTATGCAATGACTTTACATCATCATCACTATAAGAAGAAACAACATTATATCTAGTACTATGAGGCACAAACACTAAATTTCCTTGTACACTATCAATTATTGGTCCATCACAAACCTCATCAGTTGTATCACAATGATCATTTTCACTGTCCAGAAAGTCAGATTCAAAATTTTGTGAACTTTCATGCTCAGATGTTATATAATCTGAATCTTCTGACTTTAAATTTTCTTCTAAAGTAGTTTCTGTCAAAAAATGAAATAAAATAAATAAAATAAAATAAAATAAAAGAATGATTTGAGAGTTGTTTCTAGTGTTTTATGATTTTTCATGTTTGGTTAAAGTGGCTTTTAACCGTGAATATTTTTTTGTTTTAAAATGGAAGTCTCGAGAACTGTAAAATTGGTTCTGATAAGTTCTACAATCGAGGAATAGCAATTTTTAAATCCTATGGACCAAAACTCCTTAAAAGCTCTAACAATTAGACAGTAAAGAATTGTACTGGTCCCCCACTAAATTTAAGCCCTACCAACCAATTTTAAATTACATGAATAGTTATCATTTTATACTAAACACGGTATTCAAAACATGCCATTTTGTATAGAAATTCAGTTTCATAATTCAATAACTTTTTCAAACCAATAAAATAGTAATATCCCAATCAAACAATGACAGTTTCAACTAACACTTACAGTACTTAAGAATTTCACACCAAAAAATTTTAGCCACTTTAACCAAACATAAAAAAATTCAACAACTTTAACCAAACATAAAGATTTTCTAAACAATAATACCCAATCAACAGTAATGGTCACGTTTTATTTTTAGGGTTCAAACTTACACTTTATAAAGATTTCGACACTCAACCCTATTGAAATAAGTGTTCATCACTTTATAAATTTAGGAAGAATAACTTACCATTTATCGCACTTGATTGACCCTTCGATCGACTCGTTTCAACCATTTTCTTCCAACGGTTGTTGATTGATAAGTGTTCAAAAGTACTATTTTTCTTACCCTTTCTACTCATATTATTGTTAGACTTAGGCTCATATTAGTTGCATAGTTAGCCATTCATGCATTAATCCATGTTTCCTTCAATCGTTGAGCTTAATTACATAACTTGGTGATTTTTGTGGAAATAGATGCTGCTTTGGTGTGTTTTTGTGTGTGTATGTGCATGATCACTTGCCAAAGGATATGCCGAGCTAGTTGTCAGGGCAATACATGAAGGAGACGCCGAGCCAGTTGCCATGGCATTTGTCGACAAAGACAAAGAGCAATATGGATGTCAAAATTCATGACTTTACAAGCCCAAGATGACATGGAGCAAGGCCCAAGCCCAAAGGAATTTGATTGCCATGCAGAGATTAAAGAAGAATTAAATTCCAAGAAGATAAGAGAAGTTCTAATAGGAATAAAATTATAATAAAGAATTATATTCTTTAAAGATAATTTAATTCCAACTCAAACTCCTCCTAAAAGGAGGACTTTGGCCTAGCCCTATAAATATCAAGGAGATTTCGACAAGATGCATAGGGAGAGCAAGAGGGAATTTCGACAAGACCAAGAGAGGAAGCAAAGGGGAATTTTTGACAAGCTTCATCTTTTCTTCCTTGTTCGATTGAGTTCATGCTAGGGATTGTTTATCTTGTGTTTCTTTGGAACCTAGCCATGAACTAAATCTACTTGGCTATGGTTATTGTGTTTTGTGGTTGTGAGAACTTATTGGTTTTTGTTTAGGTAATAAGAGTTTGCACTTTTCTATTTCAAGGTTTATTCATTCTTGATTCTTATTATTGTTTGCGAGTGAATTGGGAGAGGATCTCGTGATTTCATCCATTTATCTAATATCGGGAGAGTTAGATTCAAGAAACGAATGAATATGATCTTTATTCAATCCAATGATGGTGAAGATTAATCCGTCTTAGGAATAAGTTAAGGATTTCAACGGCTAAGAGGAGCGCAAGATTGGTTGTTGTTCACCCTTGATTCACGCAGGGATGTATTATCAAGGCATGCACAAGTAGCTAGAGTTTCGACTTAGGGATAAGAAGAAACCATTGAAGAACGCTCCGCCGAACCTTGAAGTTGCTGCCCAGTCGCCCAAGTAGTTGCCCAGGCAACCATCAATTAGTTGCCAAGGCAACCCCGTCGTGCAAGTTGCCACGGCAACTGAGTTGCCCTTGCACTCTTTTACCAAGACAATCCAATCGGCTATCACACCTCAACTCACGATAACCTAGCGTATCTCTCTCATTTGAATTCATCTTTTCTTTTACTTATTTGCTTTCTAGATTAGTTAAACTTCTATAATCTTTTATTTGTGTTTTTATTTTTACAGTGCAAGAGACTAGATTCTTGAAGTAGCACCAATCCCTGTGGAGACGATATCTTTTATACTATAACTTGCGACGTGTATACTTGCACATTTGCGTAGCACTTATTACGCGCAACAAGTTTTTGGCGCCGTTGCCGGGGATTGGCAATAGCAACTTTGTTTTTATTTTCTTGCACTTTCTTTTTATTTTTCTTGTTTACAATTCAAAGGGTTAACAAACTTTGGTTTTGCATTGGTATATGACTGTAGGCGAGACCGACTTCACGAGAATATCCCTTTGATTCAGTAAATCGAACGAACCTTACAAAGACTTAGACGAAGGATAAGAGAAGCAATGGCTAATCAAGACGGCAATATGAATCAAGATGTTCGAGCAGGAGGAGGAGTGATTCTTGCACGAAAACAGAACTATTCGAGACTATCTTGAAGAAGATCTTGATGGACTTAACCCGAGGAGTTGTCGCACTGAAATTGAAGCCGACCACTTAGAGTTGAAACCGGTAATGTTTAATATGATCAACACAATTGGTCAATTTGGCGGCTCAAGAATCAAGATGCACAAAGCAACATCTCGAAATCTTTCCTCGAGATTTGCAACTCATTCAAGATACACGGAGTCACCGCCGATGTCCTACGATTAAGATTATTCCCTATTTCACCGAGGGATAGGCGAAAGCATGGCTGAATAGCATTCTGCCGGATCCATAGCATCTTGGACTGATCTTTGTCGTTATTTCCTTGCTAGATTTAATCCTACAAATTTGGTGATAAGCCGTAACGACATTACTTCTTTTCGGCAAAGC
This sequence comes from Hibiscus mutabilis, assembly GCA_019671005.1. Classification (NCBI taxonomy): domain Eukaryota; kingdom Viridiplantae; phylum Streptophyta; class Magnoliopsida; order Malvales; family Malvaceae; genus Hibiscus; species Hibiscus mutabilis. Next base: position 5,341,929 of record CM033727.1, on the reverse strand, counting down.
GGATGATAAATCCATGTACGAGGCTTGGGAGGGATATAGAGAACTTCTACACAAATGCCCTTTACATGATTCCCGGTGTGGACTCAAGTAACAATGTTTTACAACGCCGTGAATACACCAACAAGGATGATGCTAGATGCCTCGGCAAACGACATACTCCTAGATAAGTCGCCGGAAGAAGCAATGCAAATTTTAAACAGGCTGGCCAAGAATGATTATCAATTCCCATCTACTAGAAGAGGATGAGTTAGACGCTAAGCCACAATACATGAACTAGGATCATCGATTCAATTTCGCACAATTGGCCGCTTTAACCAAGATGGTCCGAACATGCGAAAACCAAACAACACACATGAAGTCAAGGTAATGGATTCTTTTTGTGAGTTATGTGGTGATAACCATAATTCTTTCGAATGTATGCGAGAATCCGAATCCAAACTTCTATGTGGGGAATTACAATCGAGCAACAACATGATGTCAAATACATACAATCCAACTTGGAAGAAGCACCGAATTTTTCATGGAGTAATCCCAACAATGCTCTAAACCAGAACAATTAGAATGCACAAGCATCGGGATTTCAGAATATATGCCACGACAACAGATGCGCGAAGCAACAAACCGACGACATCTAGTTCTTTGGAAAATTCTCTAAATGCTTTTATGATGAAAAATGAATCTTATATGGCTGAGAATAGTAATTTCATAAAAAGAATCGATGCTTTTATTAACAGGACCGAGATGAGATTGCAAAACCAAGAGGCGGCAATCAAATCATTGGAAAATCAAGTCGGACGGTTTGCTCAAAATCTGAACACTAGACCACAAGGAGGTTTACCTAGCGATATCAAGTCGCAAGAGGAACGGCTATGAGCAATGTAAGGCAATCACCACGAAGTGGCCAACAACTTAGAGAGGTTCAAACCCGCTCGTCAAACAAAACTCCACAAAAAGATCAAGGCGAACCTAGCGGCAAAGCCTCGGATCTTTGAACCAGGAATTGCTGCGGCAACCGGCAATAAACATGCCCTAAGAATCGAAGACGCCTCGGCTTCTTGTGATAAGCATGCCTCGGCAACCCCGGTTGATAACGATCGGCAACTCCGGATGTCCGGCAATGCCGTCAATCAAATTTCAAACCAATGAAAGGATCGAAGATATCCGACTTCCACCACCATTCCCACAAAGGTTGAAGCGACAAAAGCAATAATACCAATTCAAGAAGTTTCTTGATATCCTAAAGCAAGTCCACATCAACTTGCCACTGGTGGAAGCAATTGAACAAATGTCAAACTATGCCAAGTTTCTTAAAGACATTGTGTCCAAGAGAACAAGGCTAGGAGAGTTTGAAACAGTTGCCGCGACAGAGGGATGCATGGCAATGTTGCACAATCGTATGCCACCTAAGTTGAAGGATCCCGGAAGTTTCACAATACCCTGTTCTATTGGAAATCACTATGCCGGGAAAGCACTATGCGACCTAGGGGCGAGCATAAACTTGATGCCTAAATCGATTTTCCAAAAACTAGGAATCGGGAAGGCAAGACCTACAACAGTCATGCTGCAGCTAGCCGACAGATCCTATGTGCATCCAGAGGGAAAAATTGAGGACATACTGGTAAAAGTTGATAAATTTATTTTTCCCGCTGACTTTATTGTTTTGGATTGTGAAGCAGATGAGCATGCACCTATCATTCTCGGGAGACCATTCCTAGCGACAGGGAGAACCTTGATCGACGTTGAAAAGGGAGAACTCACAATGAGGGTCACAATGAGGGTGAATGACCAGCAGGTAAAACTAAATGTGTTCTAAACACTAAGGCATGCCGATGATCCAGAAGAATGCCAACTACTTCATGCCACGACAGAGTTTAACTTCGATGAGGAATTTAGTTGCCTCGGCAACTACATTGCCGACCAAGAGAAACATGAGGAGTATGAAGAACCGGTCGATGAGGAACAACAAGAAGAGGCAAATTGGCTAGTCAACCGACCAGGTACATACTTTGAACCTTTGGATTACCGGGTAAGGAAGGTAAACTCGAAAAACCCTCTATCGAAAATCCACCAATTCTTGAGTTGAAACAATTGCGAGCAAATGAAATATGTATACTTAGGGACCGATAATACATTACCCGTAATTATTTCCTCTAGTTTACTGACTGAGCGAGAGGAAAAGAAGCTGATCAACATGTTGAAGCTACATAAAAAGGCAATAGGGTGGACAATTGCCGACTTGAAGGGAATTAGCCGGCGGTGTGCATGCACAAGATCTTGTTGGAAGATGATCACAAACCTTCAATTGAGGCCCCAGAGGAGACTGAATCATGCCATGAAAGGGGTTGTAATGAAAGAAATCATCAAGTGGCTTGACGCCGGCATTATATACCCTATCTCCGATAGTACGTGGGTAAGTCCGGTACAATGTGTGCCGAAAAAGGGAGGTATAATTGGTGGTAAGCAATGAAAATAATGAACTTATCCCAACCAGGACTGTGACCGGTTGGAGGGTTTGTATGGACTATCGAAAGTTAAACAAAGCCACTAGGAAAGATCACTTCTCATTACCCTTTATTGATCAAATGCTTGACCGTCTTGCAGGTAAACCCTTTTATTGTTTTCTTGATGGTTATTCAGGTTACAATCAGATTGCCATAGCACCAGAAGATCAAGAAAAGACAACCTTCACATGCCCATACGGTACTTATGCCTTCCGAAGGATGCCGTTCGGATTGTGTAACGCCCCGGCAATCTTCCAAAGATGCATGATGGCGCTCTTTTCAGACATGGTCGAAGACTTCCTTGAGATCTTCATGGATGATTTTTCGATTTTTGGTAATGACTTCGACAGCTGTCTCGGCAATTTAGAGATGGTGTTAGCAAGATGCGAAGAAACGGACTTAGTCCTCAATTGGGAGAAATGTACTTTATGGTAGATGAAGGAATAGTGCTCGGCCACAAGATTTCATCCAAGGGAATTGAAGTAGACAAAGCCAAGGTGGACGTGATCGAGAGATTACCCCCCACCAAATTCGGTTAAAGGAATTTGAAGTTTTCTCGGACATGCAGGTTTTTACAGGAGGTTCATTCATAATTTTTCTAAAATCACTAAACCTTTGTGTAATCTGCTTGAACAGGATAAAGTCTTCGATTTTGATGATTCTTGCACTCAAGCATTCGAAACCCTAAAGAAAAAGCTTACCTCGACACCCATTGTCGTTCCACCAGATTGGACGCTACCTTTTGAGCTCATGTGTGATGCAAGTGATTTCGCGGTAGGAGCAGTCCTAGGCCAACGCACAGGTAAAACCTTCCATGTGATATACTACGCTAGTAAAACTCTTAATGGTGCTCAAGTGAATTACACAACAACGGAGAAAGAGTTACTAGCTGTAGTTTTCGCATTTGACAAGTTCCGATCCTATTTAATTGGTACAACGGTAATTGTTCATACGGACCATTCGACAATCAAATATTTATTTGCTAAAAAGGATGCTAAACCTCGTTTGATTCGTTGGATATTACTTTTACAAGAATTTGATATTGAAATTAAGGACATGAAAGGAACAGAAAATCAAGTAGCCGATCACTTATCACGTTTGGAACGCAATAGGGAGGAGGACGCAGATCTAGAGATATGCGATGCATTCCCGGATGAACAAATTCTAATCGCCTCGACAACCCTCAACGCCTCGGCAACCCTTGACGCCTCGGCAACCCATGACGTCTCGGCAACCATGGATGCACACGCCTCGGCAACTCTCGACGCCGCAGCAGTCTTTGACGCACACGCCGCGGCAATTCTGGGAGCAGACACTACGGCAGCACATGCCTCGACAATACCCTGGTACGCAGATTTAGTTAACTTCCTTGTTTGTGGTATTTTTCCGTATGGCATTACTCACCAAGGGAAGAAGCGGTTCCGCCATGATGCTAAGCATTACTTTTGGGACGAGCCTCTTTTGTTTAAACAATGTACAGATCAGGTTATACGCCGATGTGTCCCTGAAGAAGAGCAACAGAATGTACTCTGGCAATGCCATTCTTCACCCTATGGAGGACATTTTGGAGGAACTCGTACCGCGGCCAAAGTCTTGCAATCCGGTTTATATTGGCCAACATTGTACAAAGATGCCCAAGACTTTTACAAGCAATGTGATTGTTGCCAAAGGACGGGCAATATCTCTAGACGATATGAGATGCCGCTCCAGAACATCATCGAGGTGGAACTGTTCGATGTATGGGGGATCGATTTTATGGGACCTTTCCCATCTTCATTCGGCAACCTCTACATCTTGCTCGCCGTCGACTATGTGTCTAAATGGGTAGAGGCAGCTGCAGTTCCCAACAACGACTCCAAGACCGTGCAACGATTCCTGCAGAAAAACATATTTACACGGTTTGGGATGCCGAGAGCAATTATCAGTGATGGGGGCAAGCATTTTGACAACAGACTAACTGCCAAGATGTTGCAACGCTTCGGCATATCACACAAGATCGCCACGGCATATCACCCACAAACCAACGGGCAAGCAGAAATTTCCAACCGGGAGTTGAAGGGAATACTCGAGAAAGTAGTAAATCCCTCAATGAAGGATTGGTCATTAAGACTAGATGACGCACTTTGGGCATATCGCACTGCATTCAAAACACCATTAGGTATGTCCCTCTTCCGGCTTGTCTATGGTAAAACATGTCATCTACCGGTAGAAATCGAGCACAAGGCGTACTGGGCAATCAAGACCGTGAATATGGATTGGGGAAGTGCCGGACAAAAGCGCTTGATGGATCTCAATGAGATAGAAGAATTTCGTGCACTCGCCTATAACAATGCACGAATCTACAAGGAGAAAACAAAGCGATGGCATGACAAGAAACTATTGCCACGACAATTCACGCCAGGGCAACTAGTTCTCCTATTCAATTCTCGGCTAAAACTTTTCCCGGGAAAGCTGAAATCAAGATGGTCGGGACCATTCGAAGTCGTCAAACCATTCTCTCATGGTGCCGTGATAATCAAGTCCATCTCTGACAACCATGAATTCGAAGTTAATGGACAAAGATTAAAGCACTACAATGGTGCCCATGTGGAACGTAACAAGGAAGTGGTCAATTTAGGAGATGCATGAGCACGCTCTCCCTTTTGATATTTTTATTTTTATTTTTATTTATTTCTATTTTTTTTGTCGATTATTTTATTATTTTATTTATTTTTCATTTTTTTCGATTATTTTATTTTATTATTTTGCCGATTATTAGTAGTTTTAGGATAGATTTTTTTTATTCAAGTCTAAGAATCCTATTACACATCTTTATTTATTTTCTTTATTAGTTTATCTTTAATTTTAATCATTATTTGATTTGTTTTTGAATTGTAGGAAAGGAAGTTCAAGAGAAAGAAGGAATTCTAAACCAAGTAGGAAAACATCTTCAACAAGGAAACTAATGGGCTGAATCTAAGGCTTATATAAAGCCTCCAATTCATCCTAACCAAAACCCCTTTGTCGAAAAATCCTACCAAACCCTAACCCCTTTGTCGATTTCCCCTAATCCCACCCACCTATCTTTTCTATAAAACCCATCACCCTTAACCTATTCCTACTTTCTATCTTGCAACTTTTTAGTTTCTTTTCTTTTCTTTGTTTTTACTCACAACCAAGATCATACATGGCATCCAAGATTAAATTTTTAGTTCATCCAAGTTCCTCCAAAGAACCAAGATACAAGAAGTTTGCTACACCGGCGGTTCAAGAAAGATTTCAATCCAAGTTTGAAAGCCGGAAGATTCATAAAGAACAAGGCTTTGAATACTCCAGCTCTCAAGATTTCGGCCTTGAACCATTCATCTTCAATAGGATTGCACATCAAAAGTGGCAAATCTTTTGCCATCAACCAGAACCAGGTAACATCTCATGGGTAAGAGAATTCTATGCTCACTCACCTAACCTGGATAATCCTTATGTTTTTGTTCGTGACAAGGCCATACTTATAAATCCCGAAAGCATCAACACCTTTTACGGACTTTACATTGAGAAGGACGAGCATCAAGCCTTCGTTGACCAAATCAATCCCAAGCAACTCGACAAGGTGCTTCAAGAACTCACTCAACCGAGAACTCATTGGAACGACGGTAAATACAAGGGCACGGTAAATCGCCTTCGGCTTAAACCCGAGGCAAAACTATGGAATAAGTTTGTTAAAACTTCTTTAATGCCCTCCACACACAATACTACCGTTGATATACCACGTCTTTTGCTCATACATTCTATTTTGCATAATCGCATCATTAACATTGGAAAAATTATTTGTGATGAGATTTTTTTGTATGCAACTCAAAAGATAAGGGTTATCTTTTCTTCCCTTGCTTAATTTCTAATCTTTGCAAGGAGATGCATGTCCCAAGTGAGTCTACCGATGAAAAGGCCCTACCCAAGTCTGGTTGGAATCAAGCACTAATCCGGAAGCTAATGGGAGAGGCACCGGAAGATTCTTCAAGGCCTCCAATTGCCACGACAACTCCTGCCGCCGCGGCAATCCCTAATGCCCAAGCACTTAACGCCAGGGTAACTCGACCATTAATCCCGGGACACTTTGAAGCACTTTTGAAACCATTGGCAAGCCGTCTAAGGCAAATTGAAGATCGGCAACTAATGTTCATGCGGTACATGAAGGAGCACAACAATGCCATCACCCAAGTCATCCTAGAAAAGTACCCGGACAATCGCATGCCGTTCCCAATCTTTCCCGCCGATATCCTTGCCACGGTAACCAAGGAAGCTGACGCCACGACAACCAACCCTGACGATGCCCCGGCAACCACTGCAAAAGCCAAAGGTAAAGCACCTATGCCTGAATCAACTCCTACGGAATCATTTTCTGATTTTTCAGATTCGGACGAGTCCTCCATTGAACCAATAAAGACCGCACCAATTGAATCCTCCAAACGAAAAGCCATTGACATTGATGAAGAGGATGATGAGGACAACCCCGTACGAGGATCGATTCCACCACCGGCAACAAGAAAACAACCATCGCGTTCAAGCAAGAAAATCAAGACGCCAACTAGAAGGAAACTAATCATCTACGATGACGAACTCTCGGAGTAAGTCCTCGTATGCATTTTTATTTTTATTTTTATTTTTCGTTATTTTTATGCATGCATTGAGGACAATGCCTCACTCGAGTTTGGGGGGGTTGTTATTAGTAATTACCATGTTTAGTTACATTAATCTTAAGCATTACATGTAGGATACATAAATTGCTTGCCATGCCTTTAATTAGAACAAGAATTGCTTAGATTTGATGAATATTCAATGATGACTTTGCCAATGCACTTAATTGATAGAATTTTTATTCTAGGATAACCATGGAAAAACTTAGAATTTTACTATGATGCTAAATTTGATGAAACACTGTTGTGGTTTGATTGATTTAAGGAGTTCTAGTAAACTTAGGTTGATAATTAACTAATTGGGGGATTAGAATAAAAATTGGATGAAGGCTAGAGGTGCCCGAAATTGGCTCTAGCATATGCTAAAAAAAATTGATCACTAGAGGTGCCCAAAACTGGCTCTAGGAGGCGTTAAAAAAAAATTTAACTAGAGGTGCCCGAAACCGGCTCTAGTCGATTAAATTAACTTAAGAAAACTAAAAATAAAACACTAGAGGTGCCGAAATTGGCTCTAGTTAAAACATGTTAAAAGAACCCAATGAAGTAATTTGAAAACCTATTGTTTGCATAGAATCCGAAAAATCAACTTGCACACAACTCCGCACACACTCACAAGCATTATAGTTTGATTCTGAGTAACTCCTCAGTTTTCCGAAAAATAAAAAGCCAATCATACTTTGTGCCCCGGTTCAGAGAATTGAAATCAAGTTCAAAGCTAAGTTTGTGAAAATTTGAAGTCTTGGCAGGTAATTATGAGTTTGCATTGCTTGAGGACAAGCAATAGTTCGAGTTTGGGGGTGTGATAAGTGTTCAAAAGTACTATTTTTCTTACCCTTTCTACTCATATTATTGTTAGACTTAGGCTCATATTAGTTGCATAGTTAGCCATTCATGCATTAATCCATGTTTCCTTCAATCGTTGAGCTTGATTACATAACTTGGTGATTTTTGTGGAAATAGATGCTGCTTTGGTGTGTTTTTGTGTGTGTATGTGCAGGATCACTTGCCAAAGGATATGCCGAGCTAGTTGCCAGGGCAATACATGAAGGAGACGTCGAGCCAGTTGCCATGGCATTTGTCGACAAAGACAAAGAGCAATATGGATGTCGAAATTCATGACTTTACAAGCCCAAGATGACATGGAGCAAGGCCCAAGCCCAAAGGAATTTGATTGCCATGCAGAGATTAAAGAAGAATTAAATTCCAAGAAGATAGGAGAAGTTCTAATAGGAATACAATTATAATAAAGAATTATATTCTTTAAAGATAATTTAATTCCAACTCAAACTCCTCCTCAAAGAATGACTTTGGCCTAGCCCTATAAATATCAAGGAGATTTCGACAAGATGCATAAGGAGAGCAAGAGGGAATTTCGACAAGACCAAGAGAGGAAGCAAAGGGGAATTTTCGACAAGCTTCATCTTTTCTTCCTTGTTCGATTGGGTTCATGCTAGGGATTGTTTATCTTGTGTTTCTTTGGAACCTAGCCATGAACTAAATCTACTTGGCTATGGTTATTGTGTTTTGTGGTTGTGAGAACTTATTGGTTTTTGTTTAGGTAATAAGAGTTTGCACTTTTCTATTTCAAGGTTTATTCATTCTTGATTCTTATTATTGTTTGCGAGTGAATTGGGAGAGAATCTCGTGATTTCATCCATTTATCTAATATCGGGAGAGTTAGATTCAAGAAACGAATGAATATGATCTTTATTCAATCCAATGATGGTGAAGATTAATCCGGCTTAGGAATAAGTTAAGGATTTCAACGGCTAAGAAGAGCGCAAGATTGGTTGTTGTTCACCCTTGATTCACGCAGGGATGTATTATCAAGGCATGCACAAGTAGCTAGAGTTTCGACTTAGGGATAAGAAGAAACCATTGAAGAACGCTCCGCCGAACCTTGAAGTTGCTGCCCAGTTGCCCAAGTAGTTGCCCAACTAGTCGCCCAGGCAACCATCAATTAGTTGCCAAGGCAACCCCGTCGTGCAAGTTGCCACGGCAACTGAGTTGCCCGTGCACTCTTTTACCAAGACAATCCAATCGGCTATCACACCTCAACTCACGATAACCTAGCCTATCTCTCTCATTTGAATTCATCTTTTCTTTTACTTATTTGCTTTCTAGATTAGTTAAACTTCTATAATCTTTTATTTGTGTTTTTATTTTTACAGTGCAAGAGACTAGATTCTTGAAGTAGCACCAATCCCTGTGGAGACGATATCTTTTATACTATAACTTGCGACGTGTATACTTGCACATTTGCGTAGCACTTATTACGCGCAACATTGATAATCAAACCGCTAACCCAATTTGCATATAACAAACAAGTAAAGCGAATCGATTTTACAGAGAATTTTGACGAGAAAGCTTTTTCCCCTAAACCTTATTATCTAGAGATTTCAATCGTTTTAAATATTTTTAACCCTTTGAATAAATTTAAACCAATATGGTGTCGTTTCTTTCTTTTTATTATTTTAATTTATCTAAAATATTTTTTTAATTTTTTAACCCTAATTTAATGTATTATTTTAAAGAGAAAAATCACTAACAAATAGGCCACATTAGCGCCAGTTAACGGAATATAACGGGAAGGACCATATCGAACACGAAATAAAAGTTGGGTGACATTATTAAATATTTTAAAAGTACTATTGAGCTCGATAAACACACAACCGAATGCTTGCCAAGTATGGAGAAGGCTAATTTTTGGGTGTATTTGGTGGAAGCAAAAGATAAACAAATAGACAAAGGATTTATAGTGGTTCAAGATTCTAACAAGCTCTACATCCATTACCTTAGCTTCCTACTAAGGATTTCAGTAAATTCACTAAGAATTTCTTCCCCTTTTCTAGGCTAAGAAGACAACCGTTACAACCTAGACTCAAACCCGAATCTAGCATCCAATGCTCACAACCTGAGCTTTGGGAACACTCTTGTACAAAGAGAAAAACTTAACAAACTAGAAATCCCTCTGCAAGGTATGTGTTTGCACTCTTAAGCTCTCACCCAAATCCTAATACAGTTGAGCATACATTGACAAATTTAGCTTACAAGTGTTTGTCTATACAAGAATGGACAATTTAGCACTAAGACATGATTTTGATCATAATGTTGTTGACAATTGAATCATTAGTCTTCCATGGATGCTTGAAGGTCCCTTTTATACTCTTAATTGAGTTCCTAGTCGTTGAGAACCGTTGGGATAGAATTGGAGTCGTTGGGTTGATTTCCATGCTCATTTTCCTGTTCTGGTGCAGGGTGTATCGATATGCAGGGTACCCATATCGATACGATCTCTTTGGGAAGGAGCCGTTGAGCATTTATTAACCTGTGCGTATTGATACTGCTGGTAGCGTATCGATACGGTTTGACATTTAAAATACTGTTGAAATCTAGCCGTTATGGTAGTTGAATGAGCCATTGGGATAAAACAAAGAGTATTGATACGGTTTATAGTGTATCGGTACAGCCCTACTACGTATCGATACATCCAAGCCGTATCGGTATGGGTTTTGGCTCATGGAAATTTCCTGTAGCTAAAACCCTAAAGCATATCGATATGGTATACACCGTATCGTTACGGTGACTTTGAAAATGCAGGTTTGGCTACTTAAAACACATTTTAAATCATTCCAAAGCCTTGCAAAATTCATCAAACATATTTTCAAGTTGTTTGGACTTATAAACATTTTGAAATCTTTTCAATTTAATCCAAAACTATTTTTCAATTTATCATATCAAAACACATATCTCAACAATATCCCCCTTTTTGATATAATAAAACCAACTTGAAAAATTGTTTGTGATTCTCCCCCTTAGTAAAAAAATTTTGAATAAGAGATTTTCATATTTAAATGTAGTTAAAGCTCCCTGTTATTCACTTGAAAAAATAATTTTTCAAACCATTACCCTTTTTGTTATATCAGAAAAAGTTTAAAAGACTTTAAGCTCAAAATAACAAAGGGGGTAAAAAATTGACACAAATAAGATTTTTTGGTTTTAAAATAGGCTCCCCCTTACTCAAGCATCAATAAGTGTTAGTCCAACAATTATGATAAATTAGTTGAATAAAAAGAAATAAATCAAAATAAAAAGAAATTCAACTAATTTTACCATACTTGAACTCAAGGGGGATGTGAAGCCTTCCTTTTTCAAGTGCTTTCTTTGTGTGTATGGAGCTCCCCCTTAATGTTGTACTTTGTTGAACATTCTCCATCACACCTCACATAAGAAAATCAAGTAATTTTTGGTATCCAAATTGTTTTGGATCCATAGACATTAGTAGCACAAGGTTTAGTCCCCTTAGGAATCCATTTTTCAATTTCATCCTTTTTAGTTGAAGTAATTAGTCCTTTTTGGACCCAAATACTTCTAAAATATTTTCGTTTAATAAATCTAGAGGCACTAGATTGTCTAACATAAAAGTTTGATTTTTCAAAATCATTTTTCTTTTGTAATTCCTTAGAAATCAAATATTTTTCTTTCTTAAGATCATCAATTTCCTTTTGATGGTCTTTTTCCATTGTTTGAAGCAAATTTTTGTAAATTTGAGACTTTAATATCAAAATCATTGATTTTTCTTCAAACTCAAGATTTGTTTTAGAAAGCATATCATTTTCCTTTTTCAATTTTGAAAGAAATTTATTGTTTTTAGAAAATGAAGCTTTAAATTCCAAAAGCAAATCATCATAGGCTTCTTGTAATTCATCAAAAGAATATGAACTTGAAGTAGAAGTAGATGAATTAGAAGTTACCCTTGAATCTTCTTGGATGGCCTTGAGACAAAGATTGCCTTGTTCATTGTCGGTGGAGTATTCATCACTCCAAGTAGCCAAATGTGCCTTATTCTTATAGCTTGAAGAACTTGCCCTCTTTTTCTTCGATTCATGCTTAGATTCTTTCTTCATGAATCGGGCAAATTTCATGGAGAGATATGTCATCTCTTCATCTTCTTCTTCCTCCTCACTTGAATCATCATGATGGCATTGGGAGGATTCGAGGGCTACGACATTCATATTGATGCCTAGCTTTTTGATTTCCTTCATTCCCATCTTTCTTATCTTCTCTATCTTCTTCTCATCTTCATTGTTCTTCTTCATTATTTGATGAGTAAGAAGAGACCCCCTGAGTTCGTCAAGCTTCAAGGTCTTGAGATTCTTGGCCTCGATGATGGGGTATTCTTTGAGTCCCATGACTCGGGAAGAGAGTAGATAAGCTTTTGGACAAGCTTTTCTTCCAGAATGACTTCTCCATAACCTTTAAGTATATTCACTATGGTGGAGAAACGATCGAACATCTTCTCGATGTCTTCTTCTAGATCCATCTTGAAGTTCTCATACTCTAGATTGAGGAGGCCGATCTTGGTCTCCTTCACTTCGTTTGTTCCCTCATATGTGACTTCAAGCTTGTCCCAAACCTCCTTGGCACTCTCACAAGAAGACATTTTTGCGTAGATATCCGGGCTAAAATCACAAAAGAGAATGTGCAAAACCTTGCAATTTAGCTTCATTTTCTTGCGATCATCCGCATTCCATTCCACCTTGCATCTTTGTGGTACGTATGAACCATCTTCAACAACGTCCCAAAGCATGTAATCTTTGGCCTTGATGAAGAAAATTATTCGGGTCTTCTAATAAGCATAGTCGGTCCCGTCAAAGAATGATGGTCAGTCGATGGATTGTGCCATTTATCACCGGTTAACTTGTTTGTTGATCGAGCTTTTGGATCTTCTCAATAGGTGGTTAAACCTCTCGATTGAGCCTCGCTATGATACCAATTGTTGAGCCGATGAACACACAACTGAATGCTTGCCAAGAGTGGAGAAGGCTAATTTTTGGGTGTATTTGGTGGAAGCAAAAGATAGACAAATGATTTATAGTGGTTCAAGCCTCTAACAAGCTCTAAATCTACTACCTTAGCTTCCTACTAAGGATTTCAACAAATTCACTAAGAATTTATTCCCCTTTTCTAGGCTAAGGAGGCAACTGTTACAACCTAGACTCAAACCTGAATCTAGCATCCAAAGCTCACAACCCGAGGTTTGGGAACACTCTTGTACAAAGAGAAAAACTTAGCAAACTATAAATCCCTTTGCAAGGTATGCGTTTGCACTCTTAAGCTCTCACCCAAATCCTAATACACTTGAGCATACATTGACAAATTTAGCACACAAGTGTTTGTCTATACAAGAATGGACAATTTAGCACTAAGACGTGATTTTGATCATAATGCTGTTGACAATTGAAGCATTAGTCTTACATAGATGCTTAGAGGTTTCTTTTATACTCTCAATTGAGTTCTTATTTATTGAGAACCGTTGGGATAGAATTGGAGTCGTTGGGGCTAATTTCCATGCTCATTTTCATGTTCCAGTACAGGGCATATTGATAAGCGGGGTACCCGTATCGATACGATCTCTTCAGGAAGGAGTCGTTGAGCATTTATTGACATGTGCGTATCGATACTGCTGGTAGCGTATCGATACGGCCTGACATTTAAAATACCGTTGAAATCTAGCTGTTGGGGGTAATTGAAAGAGACGTTGGGATAAAACAAAGAGTATGGATACGCTTCATAGAGTATCGATACAGCCCCACTCCGTATCGATACAGCCAAGCCGTATCGATACGGGTTTTGGCTACTAGAAATTTCCTGTAGCTGAAACCTTAAAGCGTATCAATACTATATACACCATATTGGTACGATGACTTTGAAAACGCAGGTTTGGCTACTTAAAACACATTTTAAATCATTCCAAAGCCTTGTAAAATTCATCAAACATATTTTCAAGTTGTTTGGACTTATAAACATTTTGAATCTTTTCAATTTAGTCCAAAAACTAATTTTCAATTTATTATATCAAAACACATATCTCAACAGTACGGTGACCAAAATGAATCTGTCCTAAAAGTTCGGTGACCATTTATGTAGTTAGAGTTTTTTTGGAGTTATATGATTTCAGGTCGTATTGGTCCAAAACATATTAGTATTAGTATTATTATTATTTTTGGGAGGCTTTTAGTTTTTAATTATAAATGGACATTTTCATCTTGGGCATTTATTTATAATATATTGGGCTTTTATTTATCTAACATATTTTTTTTAATTTTGATTTTGGTTTATAATAATAACGATAATAATAATAATAGAATATAATAATAATAATAGCAATAATACTACTAATAATGATGATATATAAATATAATAATAATGATAATAATATAACAATAATACTAATAATAATAGTAACAATAATAAGAATAATAGTAGTGATAGTACTAGTAATAAAAGATATAATATACCAGTAACGTTTGGGGGGGGGGGGGGTTACTTCAAATTATGCCATGATAATAATACTAATAATAAATGATACTAGTAATTTTTTTTGTTTCTTCGAGTTTTAATGATAAACATATACTATATAATTAAGGTAGGGAAATAAAGTCTTTATTTGCAAAATTATTTAAAAAGAACGGGTTAACCCGAATAAAATTAGTTAATGAATACTAATTTGTGTGTGCCATGATTGGTTCAATCTTTGTCCAAGGAATGGTATAGTTCAGATACTGGGGTCAAAATATAGCAGAAAGTTTCCAAGGCCCTGATTGCACCGAAAATTCACATGTTCATGTTGGCCAATTTGCACATCTCTGGAGGCAATGTACTGTATTTACCTCTGAATTTCTCAAGATAAGAAATTTAAGTCCAGAAAGAAAGACCATGATACCAGGCAAACTGGGGTATGTTTGGTGGATGGATAAAACTATACTTAACCTCGACAGATTTTAATCCCATTTCTATAGAATGTCCAAACATGTTTCTGAAGAAAATAAAAAACAGACATCAAACATTAAATAAGATTTGTCTTTTGTCCTCCCTGTTGGGTTAATTACTTTCCTTAAAAAGAGGTTAATTTGTCCCAACACTCAACTGCCCTTTATAGGATTCTTCATCCTCTTCAACGAAGAAACAAGAGAAAATAAT